>JAAGNO010017044.1:0-13362 GCA_033439905.1 Ceryle rudis
AGCTAAAGGGCCCCTTTAGGGGGCAAGAGGATGGGGCCAGACTCTGGTCAGTGGTGCCCAGTGACAGGACAAGGGGCGACGGGCACCAACTGGAACCCAGGAGGTTCCAGCTGAGCAGGAGAAATAACTTCTTTGCTCTGCCTTTTGACCTTGTCCTAAATTCCCAAGACCACAGTGCGAGTGGATTCTGCTGACTCGCAGTGTGCTCGCAGAATGATGTTGCTAATATCGTATTATCTACAGGCAATGATGGGAGTTATGCTTCTGCTACTGAGACCTTCCCCCTCGGCTTGGAAATACCTCTGCAGCGGGATTCCTGAGCTGGGTTAGCCGACACAGCCCATCGATGAAGCTCAGGAGCTGTGAGTCTCGGCAGAAACACCCGTGAGTATCAGTCACAGCCATGCTAGGGTGCAGAATGTGGGGCTGTGGCTCCCTGAATGCTACAGCCGGGGTCGCAGCCTTCATCCACCTCCTGCTCCTCATGCGGGCAGTGAATCTGCCACAGGTCACGTACCAGTGGTGGGTCTGGCATCGCTGGGAAACGTGTGGCCTCTGGGATTCTTTGTCAGCATGTGGTGCGTATCTCCCTGAGGCTGCAGATGACCCGCAGCAGCTCTGGCTTTCCTCTGCCTGGGCAGTGTCCTCTGTAGGTGCTTTTAATGCCCCTGAGCGGTTGGTGATGGCTCCTGCACCCAACTGGATTGTCATATTATTGAGCTGCGCGTTCTCTATTTCTAAACATTTCTGTGGCTGTCTTAAAATGGAAAAGAAAAATCCAAAAGGTATCAAAATTTGTTTAAAAATAATGAGGAGCTCGAGTTTTTAAATGAAATATTTTTCTCTGTGGAAATTATTGAGCTCATCGGAGATGTTGTAGTGGGTTGTTATTTCAAGCTCTTTAAGCACCTAAAGATGCATGAGTCTATTTCACTGGACTTGCAGAACTGCCTGACTTTCACTGATTCTTTTTTATGTTACATGAAACATGTGGATTCCTCTTCCTTTTAAAGTCTGTTCCTTAGGACCCGCACCTCTGGGTTATATTAACCTGTTCTGAAATGGCTTCGGCTGTTGCTGGCTTCACTGGTGGGAAATGCCCCTAAGATGGTATTCCGAAATCCAAACTGAGGATGGTCCTGCAGCAGGAGTGGACGTTGGCATTGGGTTCTTTGCAAAACGTGTTAAAACTAAATGTGTAGTAGGTAACCTGAAGGGAAGTTGTAGGGAGGTGGGTGTTGCTCTCTTCTCCCAGGTGACTAGCTCTAAGACCAGAGGAAATGGGCTTAAGTTGCACCAGGGGAGGTTTAGGTTGGATATCAGGAAAAAATTTTTTACTGAGAGAGTGGTGAGGCCTTGGAACAGGCTGCCCAGGGAGGGGGTGGAGTCACCGTCCCTGGAGGGGTTCAAAAAGACTTCTAGATGTGGCACTTCAGGACATGGTTTAGTGTCCCTGATAATATTTAGTAGATGGTTGGACTTGATCTTGAAAGTCATTTCCAACCTTTGTGATTCTATAGCATTATTGTTTGATCAACGTTAGCAATCACAAGAATTTTCTTACTAAAGAACATTGTTAGAAGTTGTATAAAGTAGCTGGAAACCACGGGGAAAATTAAGACACTTGCAAGATTCAGTTGTAATCATTGACTCAGTTCTTGCACACATTTCTTCCTTCTGCTCATCTGGGTGAACTTGTTTCGCGCTGTGGAGGAACAGAATTAAGTGTAACTTTGTCCTTGTTTTGCCTTCCACGGGAAGGATGCTGTCATCTTGGGGACAGACTGCCCGGTGACCATCTGCCTCTCCGTTAGGATGGAGTATGACATTGTTTTGGGCAGTGAAATGATGAAAGATTTCCTTGAAAAAACAAATGAGCACTTTGCTTTTTCAACAATCCTGGCACTGACAAACGGTAGCTTTAAGCAGAACCCTGCGTGTAACGAACGGTCACCGAAGCTTCATACTCACTTTAATTATCTTGTAGTTGCTTCTGCAAAAGCAAATTGGGCCACTGATTTCTGTCAAAACAATTGAAGTTTTTGTTTACGCGCCTAAATCGGCATCGTGCTGACTGCACCTTGTCTGA
This sequence comes from Ceryle rudis, assembly GCA_033439905.1. Classification (NCBI taxonomy): domain Eukaryota; kingdom Metazoa; phylum Chordata; class Aves; order Coraciiformes; family Cerylidae; genus Ceryle; species Ceryle rudis. The sequence goes on from JAAGNO010017044.1 coordinate 2,090, forward strand.
ATCCTCGCTCAGAAGCCGTTGGGAACATAAGGCACCGAAATCAGAGGAACAATGGCTCGGTGACCCAAAAGAAAGGTTCTGAAAACAGAAATATTAATGCTGTTTGTAATGTACCAAGTACGTTTCCTAACAGATTTCGTAGTAAAACACAGGAGCAGTGATAAATATTCTGGAAATAAGTGGGGTGTCTGTACTGCTCTCATTTTTTCTCTAAATCTGTAAGCTGGACCAAGCTGAACGTTTTCAGTGAGGGCAGTGACATTACCCAGCAGGATCTGATGTGTCTGGTTTACTGTCGTCACTTACCTGTGTGAAGTACAGACCCCAAACCGCATTTGTGTCAGATTGGAAGGTAGAATGTCCAAGGCAGGTGATTATCAGTAAATAAATCTGCTCTTTAGCCAAGCTTTATTTGTCATATTCCGTGCTAATAGGAATCTTAACATCCCGAGGTCTAAGAATGGTTTTCATTAATATGACTGTCTTGCAAAACGAACAAAAATATCCCTAATGACCCCATGAGTTATTACCAGTCGGTTACTTTGTGCCATCTCTCTCTTTAGGTGTTGAAATCCCTAAAAGAATCCCTAATGTGCAGAACGGGAGATTCCTGTAAGACGGCAGAGACAAGGGACAACCTCAGGTGGGTCAAAAACAGAACCCGAAAGCTCTTGTGGTGGTTCTTCCCATCACCATAACAGCACCAGGAATGGGTGCCCTAGGACTGCAGAGCTCTGAGCCTTTGCAGCTCTGGTCACAAACACCAGGACAGTGACAGGGAGTTGGTTTTTTTTCAAACTTCATTTGCTGTGTTTCTTCATGTTGTGTCAAGTGCCCTTTCTGTCAGACTCTGATGATAGTTGCCCAGCCGTGCCCACCTCAACCCTGGGGAGCACGCAGGTCTTGTTTCTGTGACCGAGACTCCTCTCAACTACTGAAAATTCCGTATGGCTTTGAGCTACCAGAGCTTTTTGGCATAGCTCTGCTGAAACGATTCGAAGCTCTTCCAGCTTGGTGGTTTCTGTCACCCTAATCTAATTCAGAGCCTCTTGATAACTGTTTTTTAGCTTGCAAAACCCGCGGAAAAACCCTCCCGAGTGTAATACCTTATGTAGGAACAGACCGAACGGGACCATTTTTGCTGTCACCTAGTGTTAATATGAGGACGTGCCAGGATTTCTTACGGCCGAGTGAATCGCCGGGTGGTTCGTGACCCCAGTAGCTGACAGCTTGTTTAACAGCAGAATTCTTAAAAACCTTCAGACAGAAACGTGGCTTCTTCAGGATAGTGATCCCTACCCCACCGCAACAGTAACGGTCACATCACAAAGCAATACTGACTGGCAAAGAATCCTCTCTGAGCCGCGCTGAAAATAATGTTTGTGATTGCAATCCATGTCACCGCGGCGGCGGCTACAGCTGAGCTCTCTGGTGTTGCACAGTTCACCTTCCTAACAGTGACACAGAACACCGTGTGCTGTGTGCAATTACAGTGCACACCCTTAGTATCTCGGTAACAAAACAAACGTTCTCAACGTGGACTTTGATACACCCTCTCTGTTCTTTGCTTTTATAACATTAGTTTGTCAGGGTAAATTCTTCAGAGAGATATTTACAAGCTACTCGATATTTTACAATTGTTTATTTCAGCCGGTTACAGACCATAAACCAGCAACGAGCCCAGCTGCCTTTCAGAGAAGAGAGTCTTGTTGCTTTGATGCTGTCTCCAGATGCTTGCACACGTGTTTTTCAGTCGTGCCAGGGGTGTATATTCTGTTACGCTTGGGGGTGTGTATGTTTTTCTCAAGTACATCTAAAAAGGGTGCTGTGTTTTCTAGCCTTGTGTCAGTGTTTACTCTGGATTTGATGTTTTACTGGGGAGTTGAAGCATCTTTTTGAGTTCATGATCTACGCGCTAGTACTATATGGATTTTAGTTTAAATCATACCACAGCCAGAGCAATGATCACACTCATCTGAAAATACCTTTTTATTCTCCGTAGGCAGCTACGTTGTGAACCTACACCCAAAGCTAAAGCAGAAACTTGGCTGACCTTGCAGCCATTCGTTTTGCTGTCCGCTTACCAGCCATTCTGGGTTTGTTTGCTTCTTTAAAAGGGGTTTTTGTTAGGCACAGAAACAGTATCTTTTCTTTGCTTTCAGTAACTGTTCCAAATACCCAGCTCTCCGGGGCCGTCGCTTCCTTTTGCGCTTGTTTAATCGTTCCAGCTGAACCGTTTCACTTCCCCTATCTGGAAGACCTCTGTCTACTCTGTTGTTTGAACTTCAGTGATTCACTGAAATTGAGAACATTTCCTAGCACTGTAGATAGAGACTAAAAAATCTGTGACTAGGACTTAATCTTGTAGCTGTCTGCGTCAGTTCTCAGGGGAAATTACGTGTTCTCCTCATTTTGGCTAGAAGAAATCTGGACAGATTTCTTTCCATGTTTCCTCCCCCTCCTACCTGACACTTGTTAGTTGGGAAATAAATTCCTTAAATTTGAAAACTGTGGGGTTTTCAGGTTCACAGCTACATCTAAATTCAAACTATCTTTCTCAGTGGCATTTATTCCAGAGTCAGTGGACTAAACTATCTCCAAGAATTAAATGAGGGCAGAGCAAAAGCTTCGCTATAGTTAAGAATGAAAACCCCTCTTGTTCAAAACTGTACTCTTCTGATATTCTGAAATCCCCGTGTTTACTTGGATGGGTTGAAATTTATCCTGCAGTAAGGGATTAGTGTCCTGAGGTTTTGATCAGCTGATTGGGGATTGTTGAAATACAAAAGAAAAACCTTCTTTGGATAAACATGCGTGACGCTTATAATCTGAGCGGCTTCTGCTGTCTTTGTGTGAACGAGACGGATGAGAAGCTTTCCCGTTCCTCTGCGTGCTGTGCTTTTTTTGAAGCATTTTGTAGTGTCTGAGCTTTAAAATTGGAGACTTAATCAGGGTGTGTAATTTCTCAGCCCAATCAGCTCCTCCATGTGGTTTAGAATGTAGCCCTAGTCACAGCTGGAGGGACAGTCTGGTCAGGAACCTGTCTGGAACCAGTGCTGTTTCCAGACAGTTTGGAGAGGACAGCTTTCTTACCTGGGTGTGAATTTGGGAAGAATCCGTGACTCTGGAAGGGGAGGAGGATGAGTTTCCCTCGTCTGTGCTGGGGAAAGGGAAGACAGTCGCAGTGATCAGTGAGATGAACGACGCGGGGTATGCGATGCAGTACTGGTGCTTCCTGAGCCGCTTTCTTTTACCTTCAGAGAACGCCGCATTGATACAATGGATTGCTGTGCTCACCTTTAATCCCTAAAAACTGGAAATCGCTGTATTTCTGCGACACTCGATTTATCTGAAGGGAGCTCACTGGAGCATATGTGACCCATTTTTGATGTCTTGAAATGCTCTCATCTGCTCCAGTTTCCTCCTTTAGCATTTTTCAGGTTTTGGTTGGTAAGTGGCTCTGCCTGTAGACCAACCGAGGGCAGTAACGTCTGTAAATAGATTCTCCGGGGGCTGGCTCGCTCGGCGTTTAGCCCAGATACAGCGTGGAACTGACCGCACTTTGGCAAATCAATATCAAATGCAGTATTTGGAGAATAACTAAACTCTATAGCTAAGAGTATTCAAGATTTGGGGCATCTGTTTCTCAAACATCAAGGTCTGGTTCCTATCTTGCTTTGGGATCTACAGGCGTCTCCTCTGGATAATCCCAATAAAAGCTTCTGAAAGCAGGAAATAGAAAATTCTGGTATTTTATTTCATCCCTTTGTTTATCTTTCATTTTTTATGCTGGGGAAGCAGAAAACACCCTGTTCTGGGTGCTGTGGAGGTTTGTGCAGACTGACGTTGCACACGTGTGCTTTCCAGGCGCATCTGATCCGAGGATGGCAGTCAGGCCATTTCTCGTGCGGAGGCCACTGGGGAACTGGAGGCCACTGGAACGTTTGGCTGCTCACAAGGACTCTTCTAGACATGCAGCAGTGGGTGTGCTACCTAACATGGAGGCGATGTAACTCGTCTTGCAGGTCACACTGGGGTTTTGTGGTGTGGTGGAGAAATACAGAGTGAAATTAAGCCTGGTAGCTGTGTCCTTAATGCTTCAGCACGAGGGCTGCACTAGGGGAGGCTGAAGAAGTTGAATGAACGAGCTTTTCATGTTGGCAGACCTTCCATGTTGTGTCTTCCGGGTGTAGAAGGCAGTAGGGTGCCAAATAGAGCTCAGGCTGTCACTGGGGTGGGGAAGCACTGGTGTAGGGTGGCAAAGCAGTGGTGTAGGGCCCAGGTTTGTTGCTGGCTCCATAGCAAAGTCTGGAACCATCCGTTTAGCTGCTGTCCGTGATTGTACATTTAGGCACAAAGGATGCCGGGCGATCAGAACCGATCGTTTATACGCGGGGTGGTCTCTCCAACAGCTCACACATTGCAAGCAGTTCCCATGTAGCCCCCGTGCTGGGGATTTGTCAGGTGCTCTGCAGTGGGATTATGCTGGTCCAGTCCAGCAGCTGAATCCCTGTTAGTGGGAGGAAGTCAGACAGATGGGATTTCTGAGTCTGAAATGTGTCACCCGCCCACCTGCTGCTGCTCCATCCTTTAGGAGTGTAGGAGGAGCTCGTGGTGGTTGGTGTCACCTTCCACCTGTGAGTTAGCTCTGGGGATTCCCATTCCTGCAGCCTTGCGTTCCCCAAAAGCCTTCTGGATCTTGGCCGTAGGAGAATTTTAGCCTGTCGTGTGGTCGGCAGAGTGGGCCAGCCGTGTGCTGATGGCTCCTAAGGTGCTAATACCTACAGAAAGATGAATAAGAAACTGAAGTATCGTGGGAAGAGTGTGTGGACGAGTGAATACAGAGAGGTATTTCTGACCATTTTGGAATGCTATTGGAAAACGTAGAGCAGAGCATCTCTCCTACTCTAGTCACTTAGGGCTACTTCGGACACGGAACATCTGCCAAATAGAGCGGTCCTTTTGCTGTTTTCTGCCTGGTCTTACCTAACGCTGTGGTTTTATTTGTGTGTTCTGCAGACTGTATCCATCCAGCTGCTCACAGCATCCCCAGCAGGGAGGCTTTGGGAGCCAGCACTGTGGGCCTTGCAGATCTGGAGGAAGACCTGCAGGATTTCTAAGGCAACCTGTCTGTCTCTTCTAGTTGGTTGCTTACATGGGAATTAGGCAAAACGAAGGATTTGCCCCATTTCCTTCCAGCTGTTTTTGTATCATTGCTCAGGGTTAGAACTTGGCTGTGTTGCCACGGCTGATCTGTGCTTAGCCCCCTGGATGCACCTGATGGATTTCTGAATAAGCTCCATTATTATTACCATTTTCAGAAGGCACAATTAAGTTTGAGGATTTGAACCACTAACGGTCATTTCCCGAGCTTCAGATGTCATCTTCAGCTCCTGCATCTTAGAAGAAAAGTGTTTTGTTGAATTTAGTGTTAATTTGTTCCCTTCACGGTTTAGAACTAACCTTCCAAAAATTTCAAAGGTTTTCAGCGGTACTCTATGAATCAGTTTGTGCTGCTGGTGTTGGTTAAGGACACGGGGCAGCGTTGCTGTAACAACTCGCTAACTCCCCGTGCTTCATACTGATCCAAGAGGCTTCCACAAGAGGGAGCAGCAGGCCCACAGAATCCCGATAAATCCAAGGAGCGCGGCCCCATGGTGGGTGTATTTTCTATCATTTCAGGTATTAATTCATCTATCTAAATCAGCTTCAGAACTGGCGGATGCTTTCATCGGCGCGATGTCCCAGAGCGGCTCTCCGCCGGGTACGCGGATGGCTACGCGATGCAAGTCAGGAAGGTTCATTCTGAACACGAGCGCTGTATCCAGCAGTCCAGATCACGCCGATCAAAGGCTGTCTTCAGACTCCAGTCACAAAATGATGTTCAGACATTTGGGGGGTTTTTTAGCGTACTGAAACGTGTTGCTTGTTCCAGATTTATGCCTGCCGCCCTGCAAACGCTCCCTACGTGCGTTCTAAGGATAAGGTTTTGGGGATTTTATTTAATACTAAGTTTTGAAGCATCATTAATTTTCCCCTCAGCCTTGTCCAGCCGCAGGAGAAAACTCCACCTAGCAAAATGACTTCCTGAGTGACTGCCGACTTGAGAATGACAGATACAATTGGTTTGGCTTTCTCTTTCCATTTTGTGATAAAATTAATTCTTGTTTCCTAAGATAGATGGGAACTCTTAGTAACGCTTCAGCTGAAGTTGTATCGTGTTACTGTACTGAGCTGCTGAGAACATGAAAGTGTTCTGCTGCAGGCCTAGGCCAAAGTGCTAGGTCTGTTCCTGTAAGACTGCAGTCCTAGGAGAGTAAAATGCCTCTGCGGAAATCATTAACTCTAAGAGATTTTTCCAGGAAAAGGGCCTGCTTTTGAATCAGGCATTCCCTGTCCGAATACAATGAATCATAACGCACAGAGATAATACTAGCTGATAGCCAGCAAAATAACCAGAAGGGTGGTGATAGTCATATCTGTAATGTGACTTTTTTTTCTGAGAAATGCTGTTTTTGACAAGACTTTCGGGTCTTACTTAGTAAGAAAACCAGAACAGTGTGCTTTTCAAACTTTTAATTACTAGTACAAGCTATTAAAAGGTGAAGTTGAGGCCAAGGAAATTGCTACTTTTTAGTTACTGCTGGATGCAAATGTCAAAGTTGGGTCTGGATTCTAAAGGTTTCACTTAACTAATATTGATGAATTGGGGCTACTCTGGTTTTGATACTTCTCTTCTGAGCAGTGTAAACAAGAAGCATGAGAGGTTTTACCAAGAAATCACCACCACAGTGAACACGTCATTTAACTAGCAAGATGTTTACTTTAAAGACTATAAACTAGCCACCCTTTTCCATTTACACCACTTCTAGATTGCCATGTGTAAGCAGACGAGGCTTTGGTTTTTTTATAACTTGTTTGTAGATATAAGAAGAATAATCTGTGTTTATATTTTTCTTAAAACCACTGTGGGTTTAGGTCATTTGCTGTCCTCCAAAGAGCTGAATGCCTCTGCCAGTCAGATCTGCAGCACGGCTTAGCTGGCAAAGGTTCCTGGCTCTCTCTGATAGCAATGAGGCACGAGGAGGAATGGTAATTACTCTAGCTATTTACTGATCATCCTGCTCTGAGTAGAACGGCATTTTCAGAAGCAGTTCTCCATTCCGGTGTCTGGAAGTCAGCTGTTTTTAAAAACACAGACCCACGAGGCAGATGCCCTCCTCTCTGCCCCCCAGCAAAGCAGGGGCCCAGCTGCTTTTCTAGGCTCTGGCATGAAGCATCAGCCGCTCCTGGAAGTCCTCCTCCTGCCCTGAAGCTGTATCTACCAGCCTGGCCAAAGTTGGGTCTGTGTTGAGTGTTTTCAGGGGAGGGAGGCCTCTGTTAATAGAAAGTTTCATCTTGGGGTGTGTGGACCTTGACATTTCTGCCTTCCTCATCTTCAGGAGGGACCAAAGCAGGATGTAACCCACTAGGTGTCACTCCAGCCCACCTGTCAGGAAACATTCGCTACCCTCTTCTCTCTTCATTAGGGATCCCTGGCTTGTGTTATTTCACCTTCATGTGAACGCGGTAAACACTTCACTTCTAAAAAAATAAACAACGCCCCCCCCGAGTCTTTGTATTAAGGAGGAGGATAGAAATATGCCCAGAAAATCAAAGTTAAAATACTTAATTATGCAAAAGAAAAGCTGTATCCAATAGGTTGACATACCATATGATGAAAAATGGACTATTGCAGAGGACTAACAGGCATGGAAGAGTTAGCATGTCTTCGTAACGGGGTGAATCGGCCAGAGATTCTCTCTTCCTATCTGTTAACTCTTCACGTCTGCATCAGTGAAATGTCTTTTCCCTCGGCACTCTCCTAACCTGACTTGCTGGCACATGCCCTTGTCAGCACAGGGGTAGGGCTTGAAATTATATTTGAAGGTGATTAGCACTTTTCATCAAGCCTTGATATGGAAAAGAACCATCTGCTTGGCTAATTGTAAAGCATTACAGCAAAAAATGAGCTACATAGATCAGTTCCTGAGTTTCATATTGATTTCCATAACAAATGTACACTATTTTTTTTTCAGTACTGTAAAACATTAATGGTTTTTCCACTGATAAAAATCAGTTTAGTATTTTTACTAAAATAAAGTGGTGCGACTTCGTAGTCTGTTTCCTACAGCAAATAACGATTCGGCAGCTTAAGAACAACAACTTTCCTTCCTTTTTTTCTTATTTTCAGCATTCCTACGCTGCTGCACGGCAAAGAAAGAGGCAAAGTACATTGGTATGTTCTCTTTGAAGTGCAAAACGGTTGATCCAATGTGTCAAGTGCTCTTGTGTGAGTCAGGACTCATCGTGCTCTTCCAGTTGCTCCTGACTTGATGCTTAGCCTTGGCTATGTCTCATTTTGTACTTCTGCTAAATTGTTATAGCAGACAATTAAGATTAAGAAAATACTAATATAATTCTAATACATAATAATGATAATATTAAGGAAAAAAAAACCCAAAAACCAAAAACCAAACCAACCCCCCAATGCTGGAATTGTAGATGTCATCATTTTATGTAGTAGTAATGACACGTATTGATTTCTTGTATGTAGTGGAAAATCCAGGGCTAAAAAGCAATTAAAAAAAGTAAAATGTTATGTAGTGATTGATTAAATTGGGGAAGAGATAAGAGAAGTTCTTAGAGGAAACCTTAGTACTACTGAAGCCAGCTTCCTTTGCTGTGTAAAGTGAGGTGGATTGTTTTGGAGGATGAGCACACCGGGAACAGCAGCACTGAGATTCCTCACAAGAGGAATTTTTTTTGACGCCCTGAAAAGCTGGCAGTAGTTTCTCATTGTTTCTTCCACCGTGCGTACCTTAAAGGGAGGGCTCCATCAGAGCAGCTGAACAAAGGCTGCGAAGAGGCAGTTTGTGAAACACAGCCGTGGAAAAGGCCGGACCTCGGCTGCTGGGTCTCGGCATTAATTGGCTTATACTGGAACCTTAGTGTTTCCCAGTTCAAAAAGGGGTAGCACGTACCACTCTTGGGGGACAGGGAGAAGGTGTGGAATGCCAAGGATGTGGCATCTTAACTGCTTGCTTCTCTACTGGCTCGTCTGGCAGAAACATATGGAGCTGAAGTAAGAGCCTGGGGCAGTGGCTGCTTCTCTCCCTTTTCCTTCTTGCCGCAACTGCAGCGAGCAGGAGTCTGTGCGAAGCAGCCTGGGACCGAGCGGCCTCAGAGGAGCACCTTTGGTGCATCACCCTCTGCCCCAGCGCCCTTCCAGTTCCCTCCAGTGTCTGCTGACTTCATACAGAACATCAGGACAGTTAACCTTCCTGTGGTGGGATGTGTTCCTTGTGCTAGCACGGAGATAGAAAAGGAGGTCTTGGTCCTGTCGCTGGAAGAAACTGCGTTGGAGCCTGAGAACTTCTTTTTAGCATGAACTTTTAAGTCACAGACATTTCCTTTCTTTAATCAGCAAATAAGTGAAGTGCGCACGCTGATTATTCCATGATTTGCAATTCAGAATTGTAAATTGCTGCGGTGGCTCTGATGCAGTTTGCCATCTGAAAGAAATAATTAGAGCTTTCCTTTTCTTGCTGAAGATTTAAACATGTATTTAAAAATGATATCATCGTTTCTTTATATACTTGTGTGGGGTAGCCTCAGAAACGGCCGTCTGATCTGCTGGTGTGCCCTGATGCCGTTCCTTTAATTATACATTTGTTTGGAGAAAAATGGTTATTCTGGGCCTCTGTCTTTCCTCCATCCCCTCCCGCTGCAGTGGGAGTTGTGCGTACCTCAGCGTGTCCTTCAGCCATATGTGCTACTTTATTTATATCTCATGCGTGAAATAAGCCGTTCCAAACAGATCGTTTCTGTTCTGGTAATAGAAGATAACTGCAAGTGTGTGTACGCTACGGGAGGATGTGACGCATGGCCACTCACCCTGCTTGGGGAAGGAAGCTCTTGTTTTGTCGAGTCCAGGCAGAGCGTGAGGCTGCGCCCGTCTGATGTTGCAGACGCTCAAGAGTTCAATTAATTTGCAGATGATAATTTGTTTTCGGCTCCCGTAGATACGGCCGCCTTCGTTACTCAGCCTCGGGTGTGTCATTCTAGAAGAAGTCGGCTCCAACTGCGTGGAGCTCCATTTTTGTAGTTTGTCTGTGGAAATGGCACGTTCTCCCTGCACTATAAACGCCGCCGGGCAGCATTTCCCAAGCGCTCTGTAAAGCTTGTGCCATAATGACAGGTTCTTTCCAGATGCCTGCATTTTACCTCCTGAAGTTATTTACTTCTTTGCAAGTTATTTTATCTGGCCGAGTTAGTGATGCAGAAGCCCTTAATTCTGTCGGTGGCGAGTCCCTGCGAGCGGCTGGACGTGTCCTACTGAAACTTCCTGCAGCCACACAAGCGTGTGATTCACCGGGGAAGCGTCCCGGGCTGTCACACCAGCAGCTGCTCCTACCCACCGTGCGCCCTGACACGCACAGCGTGCGGCCAGGAGGTGACAGCACGCGAATGGCTGTGGGACAAAAGAAAGCGAACTACGCTCTTAACGAATTCCACCTAGAAAATATGTCGTGTCATTCCTTGTACTCGCTGCGCTTGGCGCTTTCTTTTTCAGAGCGTCACAGGCAGGAACAAGCACAGGCTCAAATCCTGGCAGCCCCGTGCGAGAAGGGGGCTGAGCTCACGCCGTGTAGGTACAGAAAATGAGTCACGGTGTCTTCGTTCCAGGATGGGCTTCTGGTTTGCTTCTTAGTCATTAATTAGCGTTCTTTGAGTAAGTCGCGCCGTGCAATCCGGCGCGGTTCGGGAGGTTGCGCGCCGGCTCTGGCTTCAGCGAGGGCTGTTTGCTCCGGCGCGCTGCGTGACTTTGCGGCTGCGAGGGTTGACATGGTGTTAAACTTGCATGTTCTCGGCAGCGGCTCCCTCCTCGCGTGTCAGCACACACGCACGCACGCCAGGCCCTGCCAGTGGCCTGGGACCGGTTATTTTTTGCCTGAGGAAATCCTCCTCGGTAAGGCACCGGGGCTCACAAGGCTTAGAGAGGTGAAACCTAATGCTTGCATCGAACGCGAAGGAATTTTTTTCCCCTTCTGCTGTTGGGAATGACCCCGTCGCTGCGCTTTGGGCTTTCTCGGGTGTCTCTAGTTAGATGCGCGTTCTACGGGGGGGACTGGAGACTCGCCAAAGGACACGAATGGCTGTAAGGAGTCTGAGAACGGGACAACGCTTCAGCCCGCCCGGCTTCGTCTCTTCGTGCCGGGAGCGGCTGCCGG
>JAAGNO010017045.1:0-30362 GCA_033439905.1 Ceryle rudis
TATATGAAAACAATATATATATATTTCATATATACATATATATATGAAAACAGCCAGGAGTTTAGATACCACTTGCTCTTAACACTCAGAAAATAGAAGTGAAAGAATCTGGTAAATTCATACCTAAAATCTTGTTTAACAAATATGGAAGAGACTTGAAAAGTACTCTGAGAAGTGACAGAACCTCTTTGCTATACAGATCAACTCAGTAATTGTTTTCAAATGGGAAGCTCTACGTGACTAAACAAGGAAAAGACAAATATGTGTAAATTGTTGGTAATTTACAGCTCCCTTAGCAGACTTCAGATTGTCCACTGATGCATATTCAGAAGACTGCTTTGAATATATAACTTCCCTGACGTAGCTTTTGGAAAACTAGTTACCTAGCTAGAGGATTATGAAGCTGACATTTACTGTATCTGCAATTATGGAATATACAGTGTCACCACTTTCAAATGTCACCTCTTTGCCACACTTCTTATCTTGCAGAAAATGTCCTTGCCTCCCTTGAGAGAAGCGGTCTTATTCAACTAGTACCAATGAACACTGGTAAGATATTTACAAAAGCAATTAGCTGCTCTGAGTGCCTAATCTGACATCTTCAAAGGTTCTCACTTTAAGAATTAAGTTGTCAAACCTCTGGAGAATAAGCCCCATTATAAGGTCAACCTTTTCTCAAGGTGGCACCTAAAATTTTTACTGTCAAAAAGCTTTGGTTGTCTTTCGTGTCTATATTATGTTCACACATAATTCTTTACGATAAGACACAGAATGGAGGATATGTGCGTCACCTTACTCATTGGAGACGATAAGGAAAGTGTCACAAGATTGTATAAGAGAAGTAATAAAATAGACACAGACTTTTTTTTTTTGGTAGGATTACAGCTTGTCCTTTCCTTTTCTAAATATGGGTAGTGCTAGGGTTAACATTGTGTGTTTGGCTTATACTAAGGGCAAGTTAACAATTTTATTTTTTTTTTTTCTGTTTATACTGATGTTTTCACAGTGCTAATATGCATTTACTAATAATTTGAAGTACCCTTTTCCATTTCTTAACAGAGCTTGCATCCATTTTGCAGCATCTAGCATTTAAAACAAAATAAATGAGTGTTGTACACCTCTCTATGTCAATCTTTATTATAAAGGTTGATTTCACTAACTTTGTTGGAAAGGCTTTAAAAAAAAAAAATCAAAATTTGTAATTTTTCATTCAAAATGTTTCTTGTTGTCTGTCATCCCTTCTGACTTGAATACTTTCTCCGCTCCAACATTACATTACAACAGAGACAGATCACTAGAAAAAGGTGCTAAAATGCTCACATCAAAATTAATCTGATTCATAAGTATCTTGGAATGTAAATTCTTCTGGTTCATCTCTGTGAAACACTATGTGTATGCAACTATGTCAATGCAGAAACAAACACATGAAAACGAATACATTCACTTTCCTTGTCTGGATACGTTTTCCCCATACATGCAAAACTGACTCTTATGGTCACACTTGCTTTGAACTCTGCTGTTTGCTTTAGGAAAAAAACTATTATAAACAGTGCAGATGGTTTCAGGGGAATTATTTCTCTTAGAATAAGCAGGAATTTTACTTGACCTATGAAGTCAATATTGAAGTGAAGCTTTGGTATTAAAATGGGAACAACTGAGAACTACATTTTGGGGGTTTAAAATAGAAATCCTATTAACTGTTTTAATTTCATAACAGTGCCTACAGATATTCCAAGTCTTCTGCTGAGGAAACTTCTCTATTGAGTAAAACATCACAAAGCTGTACAAGACTTTTCTCCATCAGAGGTAGAAATACTGATGGTTTTAGATCACATACAGAAAGAGGAATAGACTAACAAGCATAGTGCTTTCAAAACAGTATCTACCATGAAGAACTGGCAGTGCTAAAGAATGCATCTTTACTACTATTATGTTCTGTACTAGATAAAAAGTTACCTTCACAGGTTTCATTATTTCTCCAGTGTTAGGTACTTCCTAATGTTCACTACATACAGTTGTGGAAAAGACAGCAACATACACAGACTTAAGGAAGAAGTAAAGAAAAAATAGGTTGAAATGTCATATACAGCAACAATGAAATAAAATCATGACCTCTAAGTGGTTTCATTGTCGGTTTCAAGAATTAAAATGAGCCTGAGCTCATTGTCAGCTATGATTGCCAAAAATAAGGTAGTAGAAACACTAATATGAACCTCAGATGACAGTTCTATTATGAATAAGAGATTAAAAACCCCAACGAATATGAAAAAGGGGTTTTCTTCTGCTTCACTGAGACCAGAATGACATTGCTTGACAAGGATTTTATTTAACAGAGGTCTTTAAAATGCTTCAGGCTAAATGTGACATGAAAATTATTCTATTGTTTATAGATTTACTGAACAAACAGCTATAGTAATTACAACTATCTCTTACCATGGAAGTTGGATGTGAATATAGATCAAGATGTTACTGTTACCTTTGAAAGTACAGTCCACACTGCAGAAGAAAGATTTCTTTCAACCTTTGAAGTCTCAAAAAGCAATCTGTATCTTTCTACTTCCATTTTATTATAGCTTTTTTTTTTTTTTTACTTACAGCATTTTGAATACAATCTACTTGTAAAGAAAAACTCTTTCTGCTGCATTTGAGGTATATATACATGCAATCAAAGCTGCATCTCAAATTGGTATTCATGCATTTCGGATAACATTACCTTGGCTAATGTTACTGCAAATAAATGTGTAGCCATAGCAGCAGAGAACCTGATGCAGGCTGAAAAACCTGACCGAAAACTTAGTGAATAATGCAGCTTTCTGTGCTGCGGTGGACTCTGGGCTGCCTTAGCTAGCCTGCTATGTGTATTTGAACTTAACTAGCTTGACATGTGCAAGTGGCAAATATGCGTTGACTATCGTAAATAATTGATAAACTCAGATCAGCCATAGCTATTAGCTGCTTGAAATGATCTTTTAATGCGCAAAATCCTGATCATTGAAAATTAAGTGCTTTCTTCTGCTCCCTAAACAAAATAAAAAAGCTCCCCTGTTAGATGCTATTGAACCAAAATGTTACTGAAGTGCAACACTAAAACCATACTAATACTCTACTTGTGTCATAGAGGGCTCTGAATGGGAATTACAGCAAAAGCATATACCACAATGTTTACTGCAGTTTATGGTTCTTTGCAGTTAAAGCAAACTGTAACATTAACAGGTAGTTTTGAACATATATGTAATTCAGTTGTTAAATTAAAAATACAAAGCACCATGAATTGAAACAAAGGAAATAAGCATACCACTCACATTTATGTCAATGAAAATTCAGTGAAAATGATCTGTATCCTTAAGGTGTCAGAATATTTCCAAGATCTAGCAATTCCAAATGTATATTATTTCTATTAGTTATGCAGCAAGGTTTTTCCTCAGCAAGAAATTATCTGACTTGATGGACCTTGTCACAAGCAGGAAAAAACTACAATTGGCAATTCTGAGTAGATTTAAATTTGACAAAAACCACATAGCATGTTAGAAAGAGGCAGTCTGTTCAATAAAAGGAGAGTGCAGTAGGACTGAAAATAAAACTACACACCCAAGAGGCTACCCTGGGATGCAGCATAAGAACCAATACTCCTTTTTAATCAGAAATATCAGCTGAACACTACCAGAGCATTCTGGAGAATTCAACAGATCACGAAAAGGACAACCAATGGCTAGCATTCCACTAAATTTACTATTCTTTCTTTTCTTAAGAAGTCCATTTAAATAAAGGAATCAATTTCAGTTCTCAGTTCTAGAGCTCAGTAGCATTGGTTTGCTTTTCTATACTACTTTATTTTACAGGGCTCGGCTCAGTCTCATGAGCAAGTGATAGCTTGGTACTTTGAGCAGTATTGGTACTTTGAGCAGTATAGGCTTGAGCTGGCAATGCTTACAGAGATTTCCTTCCTGCTTCCATTTATGTTACTGCTATGGAGAAAGTGTGCATTCTGGCTGTATTTCTCTCCCTTGCCACCCCCTGTGAGACACAGAGACACTGCTCTCTAGTTCCACCTATGCTTGGGTCTGATTTCTATTCCACTTTTTTTTAGAGCAATCTCTTTAAACATAAAAACTAAACCAGTTTTTATTAATTTGCTTGGGTTTGGTTTGCTTTGAAACTGAAAGGATTAGCTAGAACTTGATGGCATCTGCCCAGCAGAGATTGCTACACTCTGAATGATTCAGAGGACAGACATTTCAGGTCATGGCTTGTAATTCTTTTTCACTGCATGATGAATCAAAGAAGTTCATCTTAAGTACGAATCTGCAGTGTGTATTAATAAAGTATATCTACTATAAGTGAATCTGTTAGTCTCAGCAGAATATGCAGTAACCAAAGCAATTACCAGTTAACCCGAACAGACAAAACCAGTACAGAAGCAGACAAGGAAAGTCTCTGAATTGCTGCTTGAGGACTTTTAAGGGTCTCCATTTATTTTAGTCTTAGAGTAAGCCAGTGGCTTTTTTGCCATGATACAAAATCTAACATCCATTTGAAATTTTAGGTTCAGAAAAAGAGCAACTCAATGAAGGACCAATCCAGTAGTTCTGTGCAATGACATAGGTCAATTTTTCTGAAGTGGGCTGAAATCACGGACTTCTGGCTTATAGGGTGTGTATGTAACAAACCGTTATGCACAGTATTCATCACTTATTATTACACATATACATAGAAAGAATAGGTTATTGCATATGCGTCTATGTTAGACAAAAAGTGCAAGAAAAAATTGTACAGAGAATAATACTGAAAACCCCCCAACATTATACACTGTTGAATTCAGAAACAGAAAGTTAGAGAAATTTCATCACTGTAGTTCTTGCTTTGACTAGTGACATCATTAACTTCAGGAAGTTTATTATCTAAAAATAAGCTTCAATACTCATGTTCTAGTAATCATTGTAGATAGTATGTAACCTACATAACTTCTGATTTCCCAATAACAAAATAAATTATTAAAAGAAAAATCCTAACTTGCGACACAGACTTTGAATAACAACAACAAAAAAAGTTCACCTGAAAGCTGAACTTGGAGCAACCAATGGCCATATATTACTTTGAAAAAGCCAAAAAGGCTTTGATCAATGAATTCACCATAATCTACACCAAGTGTAGTGCTCTGTCTGGCACAGGATAAGGAGATGTAACATGTAGATACTGTGACGAGTGTCAACAAATCAAAAACATACTAATGAATTCCTTAAAAGCAAGCTCACAGCTGTATTATCCTGCTCCTGAGCTAACAAGGCAGGTGAAAGAAAAGCTGGATTTATCTTTAAGTCTGAGAAACAGATTGTCTCAATGCTCTATAGAAAAACTGACTTTGGTAAAGTCAAGAAAAAAATCCAAGGTTTACTTTTACTTTTCTCTCCAAATCTAATGTCTGAACTTCAAACTTCAGCACCAGATTATATCCATTTGGTGTACAAATCAGTCCCTGGGTTAGACTAAGATTTTGCAGATTGCAGATTTTTTGTTTGGTTTTGGTGTTTTGCTTTTAACCTGAAACATAAAACATGGTCCTTCTGTTTGTCCAAATGCAGTTAGTTTGAAAACTGGAAACTACACTGTCTGTCCACAGACAGACAGCTACCCAGTGAACTAGAATGGGTTGGAAAGAAGCAACATTCAACACAGTTGTTTTTACAAGCAGAAACACTCATGGGATAAAATCAGGTGTACTCTGTAGTCATTATTCAAATATCAATATGTTATGAGCTAGGCAAGCACCTGTCAAATATACTTGATTTTACTTTGAGCAAATTCCTATAAGTGAATTAATTATCTTTAAACTGTCCTTCCAGATCTATTTTTCTTTAATCTTGTGTTTAATAATGCCAAATTCTGTTTGGGTGTTTTGGTTTTGTTGTTGTTGTTCGTTTTTTGTTGTTTGGTTTTTTTGTTTGTTTGCTATAGACACTTAAGAAATAAACAAACAGAAGGTATAAGCAGTAACACCAGTTTGATGGCATCTGCTTTATAAACTCTACAGTGCATTTAAATAGCAAAGGATAACGCATTCTGTTTAAAAATCTAAGAAAGGAGATATTTTTTTCCTCTAAGTTTCAATGACTTTTTTTTCTTTAATGGAGCTACTACCTCTATAAACCTTTTCCTGAGACCACTAGTTATGTGCCACTGAAAACAGTTACTCTGGACTCCTCAAGCTCAATTAAAAAATAACTAATATAACAACATTCTGTAAATTGTCTGACAAAGCTAACAAGCACCCATGGCCTCATTGCAGCTTTTCACATATGAACAAGTCCTGCTGCTTACAGTGAGATCAGGAGTTTATGAATGCACAAGATGCATGCTCAACATTTGGAGAAATATTTTGCAGTTAAGTAACAGTAATTTATTATTACTTTGTTGATACATCACCACTTTTGAATTATACTGGTAAATGATAGCTTAAACTGTTCCAGCTTTAGTATCAAGAAAACCAATGAATGCAAAAATTTTTCTGATTCACTATCATAAACACTTAGCAACACTTAAAATGTTCTGCAATCTCTGACATCTATTATAGTTCCTTAATCCATTAAAAACTCCTTGCAAAATTGTTTTTATGTATTATAAAAGTTCTATGCTTAAAAACATAAACTAATTTTAAATAACTAAAAACCCCACAAAAGATAGAAGAGCTTTGCAAGTAAGCAATCAGTATAGTTTCAGGATGTAATATTCAGGTGTTTCTTAAAAAGCAAGTTTCAATATGATTTCAGTATTCCACTAATGTAGAAAACTGAAAACATCACAGCAGTGTTTTGAAAGTGGAGATCAACTATGTAAGCTAAGTTAAAAAGAGCATGCAATTCATAAATATGGTTCATTACCATGGTTACAAGCTTTCAGCACAGGTCGTTGTATGAGTGGACTGAGATTTTGTGGTATGTCTGCAAAAGCAAGGAAACAATGGAAATAAAACAAATCTTTGAATGTTACTGGAATATTGTAACAATGGTACTAAGCAGAATTATTTAGAAGTTAGATATTTCTAGCACTAAAGGGACAGTTATATACCAGTGAAATAATTTAATTCACTGATAGGGAAGATGACTTTTACATCCCTCATTCAACTATAAACCTTTAAAAGTTAAAATACATGTGGCTGTATCAAAGAGTCTTCTCATATCAATGAGCCTATGCTAAGTTCAGTAAATTAATCTCTGAAGTGCTACTGACATGAATGAATCAGCCTGAGCATCTCTGAAAGTTGTCACTGCAAGAAAGAATTAAACCTCACAGCATTTACATTTTAGAGCACTGGACCCATAACACTTAACTTTCTCCAGGTAATAAAATGTAAATAGAATGTTCACCTTTAGACCTTGGTGTCCTTTTCCTTCGGTCTCGAAAGGCTGCACCTGATTGCAAGGCTTCCAACAGGCTATCCATAACTCCAGTCTCTTCACCTTCTGTAAAGGAGAGAGAAGGAACCCTCTGGGTTACCATAGCAATATCAAAGCATAACAATAATAACAATAAACAACAACAATAAAAGATATTAATAGTATCATTAAAACTAGTTCAAACCTAGAGCAGGCCTTTAACATTAACAAATTGCTCTCCTGCAATTAATCACAACAGATTTGGTCTTCTATACATTAAGCTGGGCCATATTTTACTCCATTCATTTCACATTTCTCTATACTGAGAATCAAGCAATGTTTTAAGTGAAATGTTATTTCACTCATATTTTCATTTCAGTACCCTTTTGCAACTGCAAATAATCAGTTTCATGTCAGCTTTCAAGAGTTGTCCCTTAAATGATTTGCTATATTAGACAAGAGATCATTTCAGTTATTGCTATAAAAAGCTGAAATCGTTTCTCAGCAGGAAGCTGAGTGAACAGTATTGGGACTGGATAGGATACAGAGTGATATCCATAGGTAGCTTTAATCAAAAGCCATTTACCCTTCTTATTTAATAACCCCTGGCCAGTATTAAATAATTGATGTAGTTCAGGAAAATTCTGTGAGTTGTATCACACATGTATGTATAATAACCCCAGAAAGAATTATTAATGTTAGTGTGAGATTATCATTGAATGCAAGCATTAAATGCCCTACTTTTGTTTCCTCAAATAAGCATGTCAGAAAATGTGAGATTTTTGAACCTTGGTAACCCCTTGTGTCTATGCCTGGGAGGACAAAGAACACAACTCCAGGGATTTACTATATGACAAAAAAACACCACAGAAGGATAAAGAATTACGCAACAGAAATCTCACTGGGCAACCCTCTCCCTAGGTCAACACACTACTTGGATGCAGTCAAACACATTTCATGGGTCTGCTGTTATCCTTAACAGTGAATATTCAAATCATTCTGTAAACCAAGCTAATGGGTATAACAAGATGTCACAACATTAATTTAAGGGATTCTGAAAGTGCTGGACTACAAGTAAGGAAGCAAGGCAACCTTCTCAACTTGAATATGGGGAAAAATTCTTATGGGAAATGTTGCTTTCCAACACTATTTCTAATTATTTTCCTCCTTTACATAAATTCCACCTTTCCATAATTTTTAAAGAATTCTAGCATCTTTCTAAGGTAAATGGTTTCAAAAAAAATAACGTAGGAAATAAAAACCTCAAAGTTGCAGAGTGGAAGGTCTGGCAAAGTACTCTGAAATCAGCTAAATCATGAATAAGATGTTATAGAAACATCTTTTGTTTCATTCTTCTACCACTAAGTCTAGAGTTGAATCTAATTTAGCTTCAGAGAAGCTTAAGCCTGGATATCATTTAAGAGCAGAAGAGGAAAGCATAACAAAGAGGCACAAGATTTTGAGAGTTGAGAGATGCAAATCATTATTTAAAACAAACAAACAAGTGAAACCAACAAAACCACAAAAAATAAACCAAACACAAACAAACAAACATAAACAAACTTAAAATTTGAGCTTTTCTGTACACAAATTAAAGAACAATGTTCTTCAAGTGTAACTTAGTCACATAGTGGTAGTCTCTTCACAAAATAGTAAGAATTTATATATTCAAAAATTCTATAGAAATACTCATATAAGCATATGTAAAACTCATGACAGATGTTGCCTAACATTTAAATACAAACTTCTCAGTTTAAGGATTTGAGTTCCCTCAGTTTTATTTTCCTTAAGGAAAACCCTCTTCCTACCTTGTAGTGTTTGATTTGCTCGTCCTTAAAAACAGCAAAACTGTAGTCTGAAAATACCCTTAGTATCAAAGAATCATTTAGGTTGGAAAAGTCCTTTAAAATCATGGAGTCCAGCCATTAACCTAACACTGCCAAGGCCACCACTAAACCACATCCCTAAGCACCAAATCTACACATCTTTTAAATATATCCAGGGATGGTGACTCCAGCAATTCTCTCAGCAGCCTGTTCCAGGGTTTTACAGCCCTTTCTATGAAGAAATTTTTCCTAATATTCAGTCTAAACCTCCCCTGGCAGAACTTGAGGCAATTTCCTCTTGTCCTATTGCTTGTTACTCGTTACAAGAGACCAACACCCACCGCACTGCAACCTCCTTTCAAGCACATGTAGAGAGTTTCAAGCACAATCACATGTAGAAAGTGATACGGTCTCCCCTCAGCCTCCTTTTTTTGCAGGCTAAACAACCCCAGTTCCCTCAGCCACTTCCTGTAGGACCGGTGCTGTACAGCTTTATTGCTCTTCTTTGGAGGTACCTCAGCACCTCAATGTCTTTTCTGCAGTGAGGGGCCCAAAACTGAACACAGTACTTGAGGTGTGGCCTCACCAGTGCTGAGTACAGAGGTACAATCAATTCTTTAGTCCTGCTGGCCACACTGTTTCTGATACAAGCCAGGGTGCTGCTGGCCTTCTTGGCCACCTGGACACACTGCTGGCTCATGTTCAGTCAGCTGTCGATCAACACCCCGAAGTCCTTTTCTGTGAGACAGCTTTCCAGCCTCTCTTCCCCAAGCCCGTAGCATTGCCTGGAGTTCTTGTGACCCAAGTGCAGGATCCAGCACTTGGCCTTGTTAAACCTCAACCCCACCAGCCTCAGCCCATCGCTCCAGCCTGTCCAAACCCCTCTGTAGAGCCTCCCTACCCTTAAGCTGATTGACACTCCCACCTAACTTGGTGTTTTCTGCAAACTTACTGAGGTTGCACCCAATACCCTCATCCAGATCACTGATAAGGATAAAAAGAACTGGACTCAGTACTGAGCCCTGGGGAACACCACTAGTGACCAGCTGGATTTAACTCTATTAACCACCACTCTTTAGGCCCAGACATCCAGACAGTTTCTACCCTTAGTTAACACTCTTTTCTCTGTACTATCAGAGTAGTTAACAACCTTACATAAGAGACCTATACACAAAAAAATAAGGGAAAATTAGCAAATATTTTATAACTTACCATAACATTTAAGTATATTTATTTTTTGTACAATACATGGCAGATAAGAATAAGCATGATGACTGAAATACAGGGGGGTTTCTGCTTTTGCTTTCTATATGGTATAACATATTTTGACGAAATTTGCTCTCTTATGACTAATGGACTATCACAGCTATTCACAGAAACATAGAATGGTCTGGGTTGTAAGGGACCTTAATGATCATCAAGTTCCAAATCCCCTGCCATGGGCAGGGTCTCCTTCCACTAGACCAGGTTGCTCAAATCCCCATCCAGCCTGGCCTTGAACACTGCCAGAGAGGGGGCATCCACAATTTCTCTGCACAACCTATTCCAGCACCTCACCACCCTCATAGTGAAGAATTTCCTCCTTATAACTAATCTAAATCTAACATTTTTCAGTTTGAAGCCATTACTTGTCGTCCCATTGCTAAGCTCCCTGATAAAAGAGTCCCTCCTCATCTTTCCTGTAGGCCCTCTTCAGGCACTGGAAGGCCACTATAAAGTCTCCCTGAAGCCTTCTCTTCTATAGGCTAAACAACTCCAACTCTTTCAGCTTGTCCTCACAGGAGAGGTGCTCCACCCTCTGATAATCTTTGTGGCCCTCCTCTGGACCCGCTCAAGCAAATCCACATATTTCTCCCACTGGGGGACCCAGAGCTGAACACAACACTCCAGGTGGAGTCTCACAGGACTGGAGGCAACCACCTTGCTGAACCTGCTGGACACACTTGTCCTGATGCAGCCTAAGATGCAATTGGCCTTCTGTGCTGTGAGTGCATACTGCTGGCTCATGTTCAGCTTTTCATCCACCAACACCCCCAAGTCCTTCTCTGCGGGGCTGCTCTCAGTCAACTCATTACCCAGTCTGTATTTGTTTTACCCAAGTCACGTGAATGACATTTCACTTGGCATTATGGAACATCATGAGGTTTGCACAGCCCCGTCTCTCAAGCCTGCCTAAGTCCTGGATGCCATCCCTTCCCTCCAGCATGTTGACAGCATCACACAGCTTGGTGTTATTAAAAGACTTGCTGAGGGTGCACTTAATCCCACTGTCCATGCTGCTGATAAAGATGTAAAAGACCGTCAGTGCTAATATTGACTTCTGAGGAACAGCACTTGCACTGGTCTTCACTCAGACATCGAGCTGTGACTGCAACTCTTTGTCACTACCCAGCCAATTACTTATCCATCATTTGGTCCATCCATCATATCCATATCTTCAATCCAAATTTAAAGACAAAGATGTTGTGTGAGACAGTTTCAGATGCTTTGTACAAGTCCAGAGAGATGACATCAGTTGCTCTTCCCTTATCTACCAACACTATAACCACGTTGTAAAAGGTGACCAATTTGCTAGGCACAATTTGCCCTTACTGAAGCCATGTTGGCTGACAACAGTCACCTCCTTATTTGTGCCTTAGTATGGTTTCCAAGAGGATCTGATCCATAAACATGCCAGGACACAGCGGTGAGAGTGACTGGCTTGTACTTCTCCAGGTCTCCCTTTTTTCCTTTTTTAAAAAGGCAGGTTATGTTTCCTCTTTTCCAGTCGGTGGGAACTTCATATTTAAGAAGTTGTGGCAGTCTGATGGATAGTGGTTTAGCCACTTCATCCGCCAGTTCTCTCAGGACCCACAGATGCAACTCGTCAGGTCCCATGGACTTGTGCACCTGCAGATTCCTTAGATAGTCTTGAACCTGGTCTTCTCTATCAATATGATCTATTAATCTCTCCTATCTATTAATATGGCTTGGAATGTACTTTACAAAAAAAGCACTCAGATAAGGTATTCAGCTTCCTGTTTATTTTGTGTGGTTGGTTGGTTGGATGGGTGGTGGTGGTGTTTTTCTATTGGTTGGGGGGTTTTTTTGGTGTGTTTTGGTTGTTTTGTTTTTTTTCCTAGCTTTCCTCTCTTCATATGATGTCATGCAATTCTCTAAACTACTCATGTCTGGAATTAAATTACGCTGTGAATAGTTTCAAACCAAAATGATGCTTGAAGAAATTTTGAGGCCAAGCCATTAGTTACATTAGGGTACATGAATGTCGGAAGAAAGTTTATAAGCATTTGGGGTAACAATAATTCAAAAAAGATTGACTATCATAGTCACCAAAATGTTACCGCAAATGTTTATGGAAAAGAGTTCATAAGCTTTGTTTTAGGAAGAAGGAACAACAGAAGGAAAATTTCAGTCCTATTTCAGCAAGTCATCTCTTTCTTTTTAAGCCTGTTCAAGACTACTACATATTTCATAGCTACTTCAAAAACTTAACAGTTTTCAGAAGAAAAAAAACCTTGGTGCATAATCTGCAATACTATAAAATAACCCATCAAATAAATAAAAGAAGATTTTAAATAATAGAATAGAAATACTGCAAAACCACAACTTCTTGTAGCATAGCTGTAACATATTTATGGTACTATCTGTTTTTCATACTCATCTGAAATGTATTGTATATACAAACTGTATTATAGATTAGTGCTTCCATTGATATGCAAAACAGCTTACAGAAGAATAAATGAAGTATATAGAAACTTGAGTTAAAAAGCTCCTTTAGTAGTTTCCCTGTATTCATGGATATATTGAGAAAAGTTAACCACTGCAAATAAAAACATTCAAAGTGAATAATTTATGTACCCAACACATGCAGAAACCCTTCAGTTAGGTTCCAAGTTGATATTTTGATGCCTATGTCAACAGTTGACTGTGACACCTTCTATGAAGTTCCAAAGCAAGCTATTAATACCCATACTATCTTTAATATTGTCCAAGTTTATATGACAGGAAGTTTAAGAAATGAAAGTGTACCATGTAGTGTTTTAGAAATCTTTTAAATTGCCCTGGGAGAACTGCATACAACATTGCTACAGTGATATGACAAGAGTCGCAAATATTGTTCACTATTAACACTTTCCCTGGGACCTTTAAATTGGCTTTCACAAGCTACTGCAGACTGCTGTCACCAGTCCCAACTGGGTTCCTAATTAGTCAAGTGTATCAATCTTTTGACATCCTGCAACTAGTAATTCCAGTTGGCTTGCAGATAGCTACACAGCTGACAATACTTCCTTTGAGAAATACACCCTTTTATGATCTAAATGATCTCTTTTCCTTCAATTGCAGAGTAGGAGATTTAAATACTTCTTAGTATTCTTTGCAATTATAATGCATACAACTTCTTATTAAAGAGCATCTAAAGCAGAAGTAAACTTGCCAAAATAGCTGGGAAGTTTTGCCCTTGACATTTCAGTGCCAAGTCAGATATAAACTACCTAATTTTGTAATTACATCTTTAAATATGTTAATAATATTAGAGACCCTTCTACTTTAGCATGCTGAGTATCATAAGCTTTACAGTGCAGCTTTAACATGTCTTATGATGATAGCAACAGATACTACAGTTACTAATGACTCCTGCATTTTATGTAGTTATTAGGGAACAAATGATATATACCATAATTCCAGGAGCAGCAGAGACATGAAAGAATCACAGATATCATTAGCGATATGGTTTAAAAATAACTGTGTTGCAACAAGATGTCTTTAGATGAAAAATGTTTCATTTTTACAGTTCCCCTACATCTTGTCCAGTATAAACTAAAACATCACACTCCACACCGGGACTCTAGAAGTGCACGTCAGCTGGAGAAAACCGCAGAATAACGTGTCTCTTTCCTCTTTTGGGGAGTCAAAGCTTGTTCAGATACTCCTCTCAAAACAAACAAACAAACAAAAAATCAACCCTGCTTTTTTATGAAGGAAATACTAGGGAGCTTCAGAAAAAAACAAACCAAGAATTCTTTAGCATAGTTTCTGTTGATCTTACCTACTCAATCTGCACACCGAAGAGATTTATCTACAGGGACTTCGTCATTTTCCACGGGGATCTATTTATGGCATTGCAATTACATACAGCTCCATGGCAGCACTCAAGCTTTCATATAATTTAAAAACAAACTTGGAGTGCTGAAGCTATTTGATTTGGTTTTCTTGTCTGAAGAATTTAGTCCTGACCTCACAATTCAGTAGTTACTTTATTCTCATTTGACTAGAATACAAACTGCTTCTTCCTCTTCAACTCAGGATATAATTCAGGTTCGATATACTTCGCAGCCTTCTTCCAGGTTTACCTACTTAATGACATGGTGCCTTGATGTAAAAAATTTGAGGCAAGTGAGTACAAGGCTTGGGATGACAGCAGAGAATTTTCCAGGCTATTCACACAAGGCCAAGAAGAAGAAAGATACATCTTTTAACTTTGTTAATGCTGCATCTCTACTACCAAGACATGTAAGAAGTCCTGTATGTTTGTTTGTATAATGGTTGTTTTGACTACTACAACCTACAACACAGTGCTCAGCTGTCTAAAGGTCTCCTATCTGAGTAAAAATTGAAGGATAATTCTCTGAACAACACCACAAGAGGAAAGCTTTAGCAATGGTATGCTGTTGAGTGACTTAAGCTCCAAGGAGCACAACAGAAGATCACAGAGAAGGGGATAATTTAAGTCTTCAATGCAGGAGCGAGTTCTGATGTTTTTGGAAGTGGTTCCACCTTTTCAGTCTCAGAGTCTCAAGTAGGCAGATTCTGGGACATATTCATAGTGGTAACAGGCAATAAATTCTAGACCTCTCAGCCTTATATATGAACAGGTCAGGAGACTTTTTGAAGGCTCTTATATTGTCAACATAAAAATACAAAACAATCTTAATGCTCAGAGAAGGAAATGTTTCAAAATGTTTAACCACGTGACTACCAGCTTCTTCACTCCCATGAAATCCAGATACAATCTTACAAAGAAATTATGGATATTAAGGGTATCTTACACAACATACACAGACTTCAACTTGAATGTGCTTCAAGGCATGCTGAACTTGTTCTGGTAAAAACCATAGCATGAATCAGATAATCTTCACTGACATGTGAGTGAATACATGGCTACCAGTTTGCGTTTCAGTGACAATGCACAGACTAGACCTGTGACTTGTAACAGCACATCGGGGTATTCCTTTGACCCCGATCAAGTCATGAAGGAACTAGTGAGAAAAAGAAAATTTCCAATGTACAGATGCAAAGCAAAAATAGCTGCCAAGTGTGCCTTGGAGGAACTGGCTGAAAGGACAGTTCCTATTAGATTTGAAAAGTGCTAAATCCAACTTCGGCCAGATATATCACTATTCACTTGTCTTTTCTCAGTGGTGACTTCAGGCAAAAGACAGATACCAGCCCTTCCCAAAAGCAAAACACATGTACATACCTCACAGGAATCACATGAACACTCTGGTCCAGAATCAGAAGTTACATTTCTTTCTGATGCCCAGAGTAATAAGGCTTTGCTACTGCTTCAGAGCCCTAGGCAAGTGTACTATAAAAAGGTATGATTTTCCCTAATGACTGATGCATCTATTCCATAAATCTCGCTGAGAAGAGTGGTTGTCATGCCATCTTGTTTGCTCCTGCTGAAACTGTTCCATTGTTGAGGTGTCAAAAAGTGCTTCTATGGTACAGATATAGATAGGTTTTGACTCAGCGTATGAATGAAACTGTGCCCCAAGTTACAAAGAGCTCAAAAGAAGTGAAATGCAAATGAAGCATCCATCCTTCACAAACCTCGAAAGACAGCTGTCCCTTTCAAATCAGTTGTAGAATTTAAGGTTGGTAACTATACCAGTTTAACTTCCATAAGAAAACTCATACTAAAGTAAACTGTTTTAGAGGAGGTTCTGTACCACAAAAATGCAAAAATACTTCAGTGATGTGAGGTACCTATTTCTGCATCTGAAGTAGATTACAATTTCCCATTTAAGCAATAGGACTGATAATAATCTTACTGTTGGACTTTATAGTAAAAATGTATACATTCCTGATATTCATTGTGAGAATATAAATCCCATTTTTTCTGTGAGAACAGAAGAAAGCCACCGTAAACTCACTTTCTGATTTATTTGAGTACACTTTTACTCTCTCACCAACTCAATGATGGAGGATATTCTAGTAAAGTATTATAGGTTGCATTACCTGGTGATATTTTTAAAAGCTATTTTAAAGACACAGTCTTCTTATAATCCTTTTTTCTATTCACTATACTCTGCTTTTTTAGGGGAAAAATAAAACCACTAAATTAAGCACAATGCTAAATTTTAGTTACTTATATTTAATTACTCACAGCTAAACCAGACCAACCTTATACACTGTTGTCTAAGATTAAGATTTGACAGCTAAAAGTGAGAGCTATCAGCTACTTATGAAGTCAGGCACTTCTACTGTTAATGAATTGTTTTTCTGTTTTCTTTACATATCACAACACTAGCTTCAGTAACACTGACAAGAATACAATCAATCTGTTCTTCAGACTAGCCAGAAACTATTGCTTTCATTAGTGTTGTTTCACAGAGAGCAAAAAGAAACAACTCGAGACATAGCAATTACACACTTTCATTTATAAAGCGGTTAGAACCACTCTGGTAGTATTCTGAACTGATTGCTGCTTCTTATAAGAATATATGTAGCTGAATACATGTGTGTGGGCGGGTATGAACATCTTGTTTCTTGGTTACCGTGTGCCTCTGGAGAAGTTCATTGAGCATGGGGGAAGACATTACTATTTCCATTCAAACTTACAAACAACTGATAAATCAAAAAACATACACAATGATCACTCATTCTCACAGTTGTGCTACAGAGATGAAGGGCTGAAGAAAATTTAAAAGTTACATAATTTCTTGCTCGTGAAGCAATAAAGTTCTGACTGGATTGCAAGAAGGAAAGCTCCTGGATAGCTTTGGGTTGGCAAGACCTTTTTTGTTTGGGTGGCTATAAATGTACAAGTGTACCCAGGAGGATTGTATCAAAGGTCCACCTAGCCCTGCAACCTGTGTGTACTAGTAGCCAATATCAAATATCTATAAAAAGGACAGGATAAATATGTAATGACATTTCCAGTGTAATCTCTTCGTTTCCAGCAGTTTGTGATACAGAAACTGTGTTTGCATTTAATAGCTTTCAATGGATAGAAGCTGACATAGAAATCAAGAGACTTCTGTCAGCAAGCTTCAGAGCAAGAATATTTTGGTATGAAGTAAGAACACTGTACTTCTGTACAACCACTGAGGCACTGCTGAGTGAAGATAAGAGTCATAGTGAACAGCATAGAAAGAGAAGCAGCAGCAGACTCAGTCTGAAGGAAGAGTCAGAGACATGACCTTCTCTTCTGCTAGTTTTCAAACAATGACAGAGGAGGTTCTTGGCTCTTTTACAACCTTGGACTAAAGAAAGTAAAAATAAAGCATACCCTCCAATACATTGGTAAGGTTATTTATTCCTTCCCTCCTCAGCAACTTGAGAGCAGAAACTTTTGATAATTCAGAAGAAAAAAGAGGAAACAAACAAAAAAAACCCCATAAAACGAAACAACAACAACAAACTAACAAAAATACCATCAAAACAGAAAAAAAGAAAAGCATCTACACATAGCAGGAGTGAGAGTTTAAAGAGGACTCTGATGTCTACTTCCTTATGGAGATGTAAGGTATTATTTGGAACAGGAAATGCTTACTCAGACCAAAACTATCTGTTAAATGTTAGAGCTCTTAATCCCAAAGATAACTGCATTTTTTTAATGGTAATGCCATTTTAAGTTTGCGGCCTTATTTTACATTTGTTTAGGAATTTAATTGCTACAACATAAATGACAAGTCATGATAATATTTATCTACAGACATTACTTTGATGACCATTTATTTTTTTCAACAGTTCTGTTTGTTTTGACTGTTTCCCAAATACAGCTCCTATTTATTTTTTCAGGGGCATTGTGTAAACCTGAGTTTCACAAATGCCTTTCTGCTACAATCTCCAAAGGTTCCACTTCTAAGTAAAATTTTTGGAAAGAAAAATAATTTTTTCTTCTAAACCTCTTCTTCTTTTGCAGCTACTACTTAGTACAAAGAGCAGCTGCTGCATTCTGAGCCCATGGGTTACCAATAAGTGCATGAACCACACCTCCATGCTTCAGAAGATTTAGCACCTTTGAGATCTTGTTAGAACATGACTTGTGACTATTACTTGTTGTTTTTTAATTAATATACATTCAGATTAGTTCTACTTTTTTTTTTACACTAGAAATTTCCAATTCCCTGAACATCCTACAATGTGAGACTTGATATTGCTGCATCTCATCTTTTGCTGTGGCTTCTGCAGATGTATTGCACTTTGTTTCTCTGGACAGAATTATTTTTTTTCAATTGTACATACTGATATTTTCTCATTCCCCATATCATTTTCAACTACAAACATGACAATTATTCTTAAGGGAACACCTGTTTTCAGTAATTTACTGAGAATTATACTTCACTGTCAAAACAATGCAATTGCAGCTGAAAAACAACCTCCATACTTAGTGACATATCAGGTGACATTGCCTTTCTAGTGGATTTGTGGTCAATGTTTGTCACAACTTGTTCCTCATATACAGGACTTTTTTCTTTTTTCTTTTAATAGACATAAAGCAAAATTAGACCTAATCTCCAAGCTTGTCACGGGCTTACTGTCAACTGCCCACTAAATATTAAGATGAATAAGTACCGAGTAGGCAATATAAGGTCCCAAAGTTCTTTCTTCTCATTGCTATTTAACATATGAGGAAGAAATTACATTCCTCACAATTATGGAACATATTTATTCCCCACTGGCTTCGTAATAAAAGCAATTTTTAAGAAATAACAAAAAATGACCTCAGGAACGCTCTTGGTGAAGAGGGTCCAATTTGAGGATAAATGGAGGCAGTCATGGGACAACTGGAAAGAGTTATCAGCACCAGGGAGGAACTGAGATGAACGGAGCTCTTCAAATGCCAAAAGGGGAAACTCCCTAAAGAAGAGAGCCCTTAAAGAAAACAGTTGTTGGATATCAATATTATACCCTCGGGATTTCTTCATATCTAGCATTATCAGAGCTTTTGTCCCCTCTATAGTATATTCAGTTGTACAAAACATGTACCTAAATGCCCAAAGTCTATCAATAAAGCTACTATTGTTCAAAACTTGTGTTTTTCAGGAAAGTAGCCAAGTAGAAATTTTAAAACAACAAATTATCAACACAGGTTAGAAACTACTGATGTCATCTCAGTTGTAAGGGAACATGAGCAGATTTTTATAATCTGCGACATTTACAGTCCTTCACTTCCCCCATAGGAAAGGAAGACTATTAAGAAGTATTGATTCTCCTCTCCCTGTGAGAAGAAATTAATAAAATGAGGCCTTATACACTTGATCTAGGCGAGGAAAATAAGGGTACCTACTAATATGAGTAAGTTTAGGGATTTAAAAATTTATTTCAAAGGCAAGCATTTTATCTGTTGGAATCTGAATTTTAATTACCTACTTACATTTACTGTTTTCATTGCTTAAAGCGTCAGTGCTGGGACCCACAGTGTCCTTTTGTTTTGCAAAACACTACAGAACTAATGAAGATATTCATATTGCACAACTTAGCAAATAATATTAAAGTAGTAAGTACTTGAAGAATCAAAATCCAAAACTCTCAGCAAATTTTAAGACTTTTTTTTCCAAAACAAGATAAACAATATAAGACCTCTGCAAAAATAAATGCTGCAAAATTGACTGTAAATAAGTTCATAACTGTCTAAACGAACTGAAACATGGATTTAAAAACAGTTAGTTGTTGTTAAAGTGAAACTGAGAAACACAACTGAAAACAAACTAATATTCTAGATTGGAAATCAGATGTTTAAGACATTGTGGCATCACTTCACTGATTTTGCATAAGAAAGGGCAGTCTTTGCAAATAACCACTGATTAAAGTGGCTTGTTTCTTAAACAGTATTCAAAGTAAGACACAATGAAGATGCCACAATGATGGAGTTCTCAATTATATTACAATATATTTAGCTGGTGTTATCACAGTTATAGAATTCTTTACACTGTGATAAGATCAAAATAATTGATTGGTGTGCTTTCTACTGAGAATCTGAGCAGCGTGAGAAAGTATGTATCTGAATGTTAATAGTATGCAGACAAGTGGCATTTACATACAGAACCCCTTCCACTGGCTATTTACCTTTGGAACGATGGTATGCAATAGTTTGAACCAGCTTTATTGAAGCAAGTAAAACAATCTTATTGACAAAGCATCTCATGATGAATATCACTTTGTAGCCCAAAGAGTATTTAGAGGACAGATTTTATTATCATAAATTTCAAAATACCAAATATCATTCACTGAGCAGACATTAAAAGATTTTACTGATTTCCACATACTTTACAAGTTAGGATGGAGATGAAAGGGAAATACAGAGCTGATAATGTTATTATGTAAACTTAAGACTCTCAGCCTTTTGTATGAGTGAGCTGTGATTGTTAGGGCACATAAGTGCCATTATCTATGATGTAAAGGAGAGACTGAGAACTTTAGCAAACTACAATTCAGAGGGTTCTAAATCTGACATTGATTTCAGGTCTAAATCTCAAAAAAATACTTGTAAGAAAGTAAGTCAACTGATTCCATATAATAATGGAATGGTCTTATTAGCAGAGGTCCAAATTTATATTATAAAGCCTACCTAAATTTTTTTTTTCCTAAAAGCTGCTGAACTGCCTACTCATAAAACACTACACATTTCAAAAGCTACAAAGTATTGATATAAATACTTATATCTGAAATGTAAAAAAAAAAAAAAAAATCAAATAAGAAACTGTACAAGATTTTTATCACACAGTATATATATCTATCTAATTTGAGAAAATGACTGTATCAACACTGAACTTGGTGTAATGGTATTTCAAAGGCAGACTGATGCAGAGGTACGTATGACAAGAGTGTAAACTGTGATGTAGATGGCCAAGTTGTCACCTGTATATCGAAGGCACAATATATGCTAAGAAAGACTATTACTGATCATGAGAAGGCTGGTACAATATAGGACCACCTTGGATCTCATGCTCACAGTACATGTCAGTTACTAGTGATGAAAATATTGTTTTCACCCAGAAGGAATTCCACTCCTCCCACCCCCAAAGTCATTTAAACTAAAAATCAGGAGTTACCTTATATCCAGAATAATTTTTCTTTTAGGTTGACATGATCTATGTAGTCTGGCTAAACCTGGTATAATAGAATCCTGATGTACTTACTATATGCAACTTATAAAAAACAACTCACATATTTGGTCATATTAATAAAAATCTGTATTTCGGTACATATTTCTTTAAGATCTTTTTTGTGAATGCAGAAAAAGTCAGTAATACCCCCCAAATAGCTAAAAACATTTTCAATATTATGTAGGTTACTTTTATGTGAAGAAATGAATCACACTTCCCTCCACCTTATGCAGCCAAATGTGGCACCACAGTCAGCAAAAGCCTACTCTTCAAATAACTTCCAAAAGCAGATGAAAGATTAAGAAATCCAAATATAAGAACTTCAAGAACAAAGGAGAATCTAGGACAGGTTAAATGTCCGTGTTGTAAATGAGACCTGTGGTTAACAGAACAAGCTTAGGACGATGATCCCAATGTTTAAACACTGAAGAGCAGCTCAGGCCTTGTAAGGTATGGACATAGGCTAAAAGCAGAAGCTCCAGAAGCATAAAGTAGTCACTAACAGGCAAGTAAGAGTCACTGAACCCAAGCACTGGAAAAATACTGCTTTTACATAAAGAAAAGAAGCAGTAGCTAAGCAAGGGAAAAATACCCAGCTGAAGGCACTGCGGTAGCCTGGGAAATTAACACCCCCTGAAGAATTTTGCATCCTGTACTCTAGGGCTAGACAAGGGGGTTGGGAATTGTCTAGAAACTAAAACATTTTATAAAGGGATAAGATCCCAAAAGGGGTATGGGGGAGAGAAGATGGTAGAGAAGAAAAAAACCCCACCCACTTCAGTTCTAGCTTCCCTTGCAGAAAACCTCTCAAGTTTTAACATGTCGTCTTGTCAACTAACAGCAACTCTACAGTATCAGCTCTGTACACAGGCATCCCTAACCTTCAGGTCATTTTCAGTGAAAAAGCAAAACTACTGAAAAACAAAGAGTGTAGATTTAGAGAACACTGTGTTCTGTTCACTGAGGGGAAAAAAAAAACAAAACAAACCATCTTGAAGAACCAGTTAATATACACTCTAATCTTTTCTCTCCTTCAAGTCTGCACCTGTTTGAATCCCAGAAAATAATTTCTGGGATGGTGATATCAATGAGTTTTCTGCTGATTCATTCAAGCAATAAGTGAAATAATGTTTCTACAAATCTAACATCTGATCCAGTCACCATATAAAGAAAGGATACACAGCAAAAAATCAGTTACCCCACAGTCACACTTCAGGTAACTGTTTTGTTGTATTGACAGAGGGAAGACCTGGTTAGAAATTTTCAACGAACTCATTATGAAGCCTTTCAGTGAATTAGTTATGGTTAGGGGAAAAAAAAAAAATAAATTTGAATGTCTGCATTACTCTTCCACCAGAATTAGAGCAACATTATGGTTCTTCAATTAGTAAACACAGTTTTGACAAGATTGCCAAAATAAATTTAAAAAAAACCCCAAACCAACAACAAACAAAAAGAACACAAAAGCAAATAAGGCCCTGTTTTCATATTGTTGTTGCTGTCTTGCTTGACAAATTGACTTACCAGAGGTACTTTCCATTGGCAGAAACTGGGTTCTCTAATAGACTTTTAAAATGATGTTGCAAATAAGCACAAGAAACCTTACAAGTAGCGTAACAAAATGGAACAAAAACCAACTCATCAGTGGCCAATTTAGTGAATATTAGACTCAAGATGTTTATAGCTTCAGGTGATCTTAGCATCGTCTTTTCCCATCTGCTGCTGTTTAGGTTAGCTATTCCAAATTGAACTTTAAGTGTCTGCTAACAAGAGCAAGAAACCTCTTTCTGTACACTTCCATGTTCTAATAAAAAACCAAGTTACTAAGTGACAAAGAAGCTATTCGCTCAATGACCTAGCTGATATGTAGATGGCATGTACAAAGTTTTCCACTACATTATCTGAAGCAATAGGATTAACTATAAGAGGCCTACAAACACATGAGGGTATATGACTCAGAAGTCAGTAACTTTGGCACCAGTTTTCTAGAAAGCCTGAACATGTGATTATGAAGAAGAGGACTTAGGAGCTTTAATTTTCCCTGAAGGTCTAACTATTTTCCATCCAAAGCACTATCAGTCACACATACAACATGTCTGAGCAAAGAATATCTAACCTCTTTTGAAACACTTCTAACCACACATGAAAATGCATACCAGTTTTACCCTTTCCTAGCCTTCTGCAGCCTTCTCTATCTTCTGTAAGCTTTAAAAGATTGTCACTGGTAGTTTTCTGATTGGGTCTTGAATTTACTTCTAAAGAGTTAGAAATTCTCCGTTCAGAGTGCAACTGCCTGGTCTCCCATCTTAAGAAAAAGCTTTAGTCCCTCACCTCAAGTCATGGATTTTCTTATGAAAATAAATCAAGACTTCTCGTCAGAAGAATCTCTGAAACTAAGCACACCTATTCTGGCTATTAGTAAAATGTGGAACAGACAGATAATCATTTATGCCAAAGGTGCTGACCAGGGTTTGAGAGCAGAACTGTTTAACAAGATCTGCTCAGAAAGAAAATGAGAGTAGCTCCCAATAATTTGCACGGTAAGCCATGTATCATTCTGAATGATTCCAGAAGCTCAGTCTGGGATAAAATACAGCAGGATCAATTAGACATCTCTTTTAGTAATAGAGAACTCACGGTGTCTGCCATCTTTTCTGGTACAAAAGACAACACGGCATAAATGAGTAACTTTAAAAATGCATGGCTGAAGTTTCTTTTAAGGCATTTCAATTGGGACTTACTGAAATAACAATTGACATACTCAAAGAAAAATCCAAGTACTTCAGGCAGGGCTTATTCTCATAAAAGAACAAAAATGAATATGTAACCTTAGTTACAAGAAAGAAAATGGCTTTGTGATTTGGAAAATGTCTGTTCTCAAGTAACATAAGGGATTCTGAGCATAATTGAACTTATACTTGGTCATGCAAGGTTTAATATGCTCTAATAGAAGAATACAAAGGACCACTACAAGTTCTAAAATAGCTTGAGGAAAACAGGTAATTAGAGAAGCTCATTAACAAAACAAAATTTAAGAACCTCTTTGCTGTAAACTTTAATCGATGAAAATCATTCATGGCTTTTTTCTTTTCTCATAGCACATTCGGATAACAAAAAAAATAGCAGCTTTATTTCCAGTAAACACTAGGTAAAATGTGTTCTCTACATTACTTACCTGTCTTCATTTCTAATAAGCGCTTTTTCTTTTGTTGCCTCTCCTGTTTTTCTTTTTCTGCTTTCTCCTTAGCTATTTTAGCACGCCTCTGTTTTTCTTCTGCTTCCCTTCTTCTCATATTCTCCTTTACTGCTTGCTATGAAAAAAAAATACAGAGTTCCATTAAAATTGAAGCCTCAGCAAAAACAAAGCTAAACCTTAAAAACAAAGAAAAGTTTTAAAATCACATCTTCTAACTAACCTTAATTTATCAAGTCAGATAAATATTGTACATTCCATAGTTAGCATATTTTGTTCAGAAGAGTAAGGAAATTCAGAATAAACACATTAAAAGCATGCTAATTGCCTCCCGATGGGGATCATAAATTCGGCAAGAAATACCTCTTAAGAATACACACGTTAACGTAGGAGGAACTCAAAATATCTAAACCACCTGGTTTTACAAAACTGTAAGTATGTTAGTATTTGTATTTCTAGAAGAGTTTCAACATTTATTCTTTCTCAAGCTGCCACTATACCAAGCAAAACAAGGCTGCTTGGGTGACTTAGTTGCGCATTTTTCTTACTCTTATCCACATATACACTAATTCACTGGGTTTATATATTCTTGTCTTCTGGTTAATACCCATACAACATTGTTTATTTCAAATTATAAATAACTACTCCCAAGCTTCCTATGAAGCCAAAGCAGAACTAT
The DNA here is from genome assembly GCA_033439905.1 of Ceryle rudis. Taxonomy (NCBI): domain Eukaryota; kingdom Metazoa; phylum Chordata; class Aves; order Coraciiformes; family Cerylidae; genus Ceryle; species Ceryle rudis. The sequence goes on from JAAGNO010017045.1 coordinate 25,404, forward strand.
GACTTTGAGAGGGTTTTTTTAATCATTATTTTGCATATTCAAACATTCCAGAAAAAAAAAGCATCACATTCAACAATTTTTTAACAAATGTATTATAGGGTTACCTTTTTATTATTTTACTGTTAGCTGTGTACACTGGTAAATTCTTAGTGCTCTACTGTGGCTTGCATTGAATGTAAAGTGCCATGAACCTATTCTTCATTGCAGAAGGTTTCTTTTCAGAATGCAGTTACACACAAAATCTCATCTTTCACAACAGATGAAAGTGTCACCTCCTACAAAATGGCTAACATCTCCACAAGGTCTGAGACAGAGGCTGCATGTTTGCAGGGATAATTAATGTCTCATGTTGCTTTAAATGGGAAAATGTCCAGCCTGCACTCAAAAGAAATAAAGAATGGAATGAAGAGTACTATAAAGCACAGATGAATGTGGATTACAGCAATATTTGCCCAGGCACTGTAGCATCACTGCAGTAGATAGTGACAAAAGGAAGAAAAAGAAAACAAACAAACAAACAAAAAATACAAAAACCTTGTGAGGAAATACCTGTCTTTGATAAATGAATAAAAATAAGCTTTCAATGGTGAAAAAATGACAATGAAATTGATTTTTTTTAAACAAACCAAAAGTCTACTTCTAAAGTGTCTTCTCCGGAGTCACCTCTGTCAATTTTCTTGATAGAGAGGGGGGAAGCCTACTACAAAATGCTAACATTCTCGATAAAATTCTTTTTAATGAATTCTTTGCTGATTTTCAGACTGGGCATTCTCTAAAATAAACTGTTGGGCAAAACTCAAATGAGACAAGCACAAGCACAAATTTGGCAGAAATGACATACTTTCCTAACAGAGTGACCAAGGAAATTTCTAATTTACATCTACTTTTTCCCAAAAAATAATTCCCCTAGGACTCAGCCTCAGATTCAGTCATCCAAATGTCGGTGTCTATTCCTCTCTAATCACAACGATCAGCTGGACTCGACTGAGTAGCTCACACTTTCACATTCTGTTCAAATTGGATGCTTTGGAGTATCACACCTTGCCTCCAGCCTTTCTCTAGCAGGAGACTGGTCTTCCCTAAATTCTCTGTCATAACTTAAAATTTCAGGCTGATAATGTCTTAGATACCATTTAAGACACCTCTCCAGGATACCAAGTACTTATGTTGTTTTGTCTCCTTTGAGACATCAGGTAGACAGCTCTCCTAATTCCACTAACTGTATTGAGCATCCATCACCCTTGAGTAGAACACAAGATTAGACACTGAAGCTCACATATAGATGCCAAGGTGGAGAGGTCTATATCCTAGAGCCAAATCCTATCCTACACGTTCTGTGTGTTTTCAACAGAAAACATAGGTGTTCTAAGTTCTGCAGAATGCTTACATGAAGAATTGTCATAAATGTGACTATTACAGACACATATTTGTCTCTTACACTGTTTGCATTTCAAAGATTAAATGTCTTAACATTTCCTTGTTTAAAAGGCCTAAAAAATTAGACATTGTCTGACTGCACCTGCTATTTATGCGCAGCATTGCATTCAGCATACAGCACAGTTATGCAAAGTTAACTTTCAGAAGAATTACTGAGGTATATGCCTTTTGCATACCATGCCAAGGCCTAGAGTTTCCAAGATGGAGGCATTCTTTGGTTCGCTCTTGTGCTTTCCAGGATCATTTCAGGTTTTTATTTGTTTGCATAATATAAAAGAAAAATATTCTAAAGTCTAGGGATCAAATTCTTACTTGATTGCTCTTCCTCTGCTACTTTAATTCATGTTCCTGCAGCAGAGCAATCTAGTGTCAATAGGAGCAAGGGGTTTCTATAGTCCTGTGATTGGTATACTCTCTTGAACATTCGTTGACTCGAGTCCTTTCCTGAAACTGCAGGCATGTTCTAACCATTAGACAAACACAGTAAGAGGAAATACAATTGTTTCATCTTATTACAAAAAGTCATCCTTCGAAGGGAAGGATTGACTGTTGGCAGTACCTCTGATGCTGTGAAAGCACAGAAGGAGGTTAACAGAGATGTCCGATACCTAAAATGTTCCACCTACTGTACCAGGAATTTAGCTTCAGGAGTTAAAAGCACTGAAGGTAAGGCCAGCTGTATCTGGCCAACTATCTGTGCTCTAGATTAGGTGCTCACAGAGTGTGAATAACAGCTGTCCAGCCATCAAATAATACTAAAACATAAAGTACAGTCCAAAGATAGCTATGAACCTGAAGTCTATGGCTCCAGATTTAAACAAGTTTTTTAAAATGTTTTAAACATTTGTATTAATTGAGAACACAAAAAAGCATTCTAAGTAGGTAAGTACTGTATGTAAACCATCAACTTTGACAACAAGGATGACTTAACTTCACTTTCCAACACCTACTGGCGACTTAAGTAGTCTTTTAGTTTTGGACTTTTTAAGAACCCAATGATTTTTCAGCACTAATTTTAAAAGTCTTTTGAGGTAAGTTTTCTAGGATGCCAACCACCTTCAGTTTCTGTCAGTAATCAAGACAAAAAAAATTCCAAAACCAGACCTCAGGTATCTCACACTAGGCATCCCAAAATTCTTCTTCCAAAAAGTCTAAAAACTGGGCAGCTATTCAATATTTTCGTTAGTGCCATTGAATGTTAAGAGGTTTCATGCCTTATGTACACATTTTTTTCATGCAGCCTTCAAACTGTGCTCTGCAAGACATAATTATTAATTTTCCTCAAGGTTTCTTCTATCATACTCATCAATAATATCTAACTCTTTCAAAGCATTAATTCATCTGCCTTTATAACACTGCTGTGAAGCAGGGGTTAGTATCAGCACTAATTTTACATACACAGAAAAGAAATATGGGGAAATTAAGGTAAAGCACAACCACTTCTTTAAGTCTCCTGAACCTGAAAATTTAGAATTCGTATTCTACAGCATTTAAAGGGGAGATGTGGTAGAAAAGCCAAATTAGAGTAATACAAATATTTAATAATATTTATCAATTTTGAAATCAGGCTCCCAAGTTTTCAAATTAGCCACTGATCAAGTTAGGAAAACAGAATCAATGCCCATGTTGAAAAATCTAGCGTATGTAACTTGCCACGCAAATTTATTCTGATTGAAGACTTGAGCCTTCAGGGTTTTTCACTGTTAAACTCTGAAATAGCAGAGGCTTGGTAATCTTTACATGTTCCAATATGTTTGTTAAATACGGATTCCATTTTAAGTCATTTCCTCAAAATAAAGGCACATAGGAATTTCAAACCCTTTCTTAGTATCTATGAAAGAAGTATTTTTCCCCAATGTATGCCCTCAGACTTGTCTAAAAATATTAAAATAAAGCCCCAAACAATCAACCAAGCAAAACCAAACAAGACTGCAAAACATGCAAGAAACTTAAAATTTTAAGTTTGTTGTAATGACAAGTGTTAGGCTGCAATACGGAGTAGAGGGTAAAATGACTAATTGAATCTTTCTACAAATTAATAGTCAAGAGTTGGATCACTGCTCCAGACTTTGCCACAAAGCACATGCTCAGATAACATTCCTGCAGGAGTGTAGCCACTAAGTTAATCTATGTAATCTTAGGTAGCCAGATGTGACATGAGTCATCTTTACCTAGTTATCCAAACTAATAGATTCATACACAACTGGGAACCTGCCTTTTTATTCTTCCATTGCTTCTTTGAGAAAAAGTTGCTTGCCAGTCAAGTGTTCAGAGTCCAAAAGAAAAAACTATTTTTGCAGATTACTATTTGAGATGACTCTAAGGCAAAGATCTGCAAACACTGAGTCTGAATTGGCTGTAACTTTGTTCTGAGCTCTGCACAAAAGGGGCTACTCAACAGTAATCTGGATCAGCCTAAAGTCTGTTTCTCAATGTAATTTAAATATTTAAAACACTAATAATAAAGTAATAATTCTTAGCCTCTCCTCCCAAACATGGGAGAAGTGTGCATTATAAATATAGAATAACTTATATTTATTTTTAAATAAATAACAAGCATTCTTTAAAAAGCAAATGCAGTTATATTTAGAAAAGGTAGTTTCAGGTTTTTCCCCTTCAGGTCATATATGTATATAAGAACCTCAGTTTTAAATAACATTCATTGTAATTGCAAATTTCCAGTTCTTTCAGAAAGAAATAATCCACAAATAATAATTCAAATATGTATTATCATTAGAATATTGTAGGAACTTAGGATGTGCAAAGTAAAATTTCTCATATATTTCAGATACCATTTAAAGAAGAAGAAAATTATTTTTAGTTTGCTCAGTAACTGATAGATTATCAAAATAATTTCTAAGAAACTTAGGCATAAAATAAATGGATTTTACCATGAACATTGTCCTGAAGTTGTTTAGGTCCGTTAAAAACTCCTCCACTGAAACTTTCTTCAGATCAATGGCATAATATCCCATTACATTCTGATAGAGTTTTTCCATGTTCTCGTGCAGCCGTGAAAGTTTCTGAAAATCTTCTTTAGCATGAACTAGAAAGCTGTACTCTGCTGTTAAGACTGTAAGAATACTCAGTGAATCTGGTCAAACGTACAGTTTTTACTTAACATTGTTCTGTATTTCATACACATTTTTCATTTGCATTAAATGAAGTATCAAGGGAATTCCTTCCATGTCATATGCTTCCTAGTATTTACTTTGTATATTGGGCCCACCAAGAAATCAGGATGCTTTCATGAAATTCTCAACCACTTCAAATTTAAAGAATATTCCATTAGCATATAATTTTGTATGAAATTGAATGTATGGGACTAATCTAACTTCTAGCATCTATGTAGTTTATTTAGTCTCACTGTCTTCTTATTGAAGCTACAGGTTTCAGAATATAAATCACAACTTACATGGAATTTAAGTATAGATACCAATAACTAACTTGAATACTTTAATATATCAAGAAGTAGTAGAGTTCTTACTAAAATTATAATAAAAATAGAAATAATAGGTGCTT
>JAAGNO010017045.1:30462-57520 GCA_033439905.1 Ceryle rudis
TCTGCACTGGCAGCAGGGTTGGACTCTGTGATCTCTGGAGGTCCCTTCCAACCCCTCCCATTCTATGATTCTATGAAATGCCATATATCAAACATTCCAATAACTTCCTTTAGTTTCCTAGGAAGAAAATAAACTCGGGGGAAAAAAAAAAAAAAAAAAAAGGTTTAAATTATCAACAAAATATATAATTTGTCTTATAAATGAATGATACGCTAGAGTATATCCTGAAAAGGAAACCTGGGGGGTAGGGAGGTTAGAAAGAAGAAAATTCTGTGATACTCTGCAAGACATAGCTGAAGTTACAACTTTGTTAATAAAGTTCAACAGACTGCTTAGTTTATACTGTTAAAAATTACTCCCTCTGAATATTTGATGTACAATTTTAAACTCAAAATACAGCACTCTGGAAAGATGCTTTACTATTCAGTATTTCCATGCCAGACATGATGAATCCCAAGATTTCTGTTTTCCATCTGCTGCATTATGGGATACACTGAGCTCTTGGCATTCTACTGAGACTGTGCTTCAATTTAGATAGTTTTAATAAGTCCTCTTCCTTTTTTCCTTAAATAGGGCTTTTGTTAGCCAGCACTAGCTAAACTGGAGACAACAGGGAATACTACTGAGTACAGCAGTCCCAGCTGTAATTATTATGAACAGGTTGATATATATGCATTATCAGCTACATAATTCATTGGCTTTGGATGAATGAAGATGGAAGTACAGCAGAGTTGTAACCACAGGTGTCAGGAAAAGGAAATCAAGAAGTTAGGTATTTGTTAACTTTTTCTGAAGTGGCTTTATTTCACAGACCGCCTTTCTGGACTCATGGGGCTACAGATCATCATTCTGCTCATTAATGGAACAGGAAAGTAATGCAGGGCTGAGAAAAGTAATATCTATGGGAAAATTTCTAACCACTGTATGTTTGGTCTTGCATATTCATGGCAGCTCTTTCATAGTGAATTGCTTGTCTGAAGTTTATACTGATTTTAATATATTGTGGTATATAAAATCCTAATACAGTGCGGAGTATCAAGCCAAGTAAAAGCAGCTGTTACCCTGGAACAGTTATTGATTTTAATCTGTACCAAATACCAAATATTTCCTTAAAAGACTTCATATTCACAGCTTGCAATTTTTTTTCAAAAACTAACCAATGTATTAAGCTTAGACAACTGAAAAAAGACTGTTATTCCACATAACAAAAGATTAATAGGTGCATGGATGCTGCATATATTTTAGCATAATCTTCAAAATGGAACTGTGACAGCACTACGCTAGCCAGCAACAGTATGTAAAATCATGGCAAACTTTTCAGACTGGTGCAAAAAGACTTGGAGGTCACTTGAAATCAGCATTTTAACAAATGATTTTCTACTGCAGTCAAGGGGTGTAAGTGCTGTAGGGCTCTGTTGAGGATTTCCCGCATTGACTTCTTGGGGAAATAATTGCATTTCTCTGAAAAGTATGTCACAGGGGCTTCTTTTACATATATATATATGTAGCAAGGTTCAAAAGTACAATTCCCTACCTGAATATAATAGTTAAAAAAAAATATAGAAATGTTTAGATTTTTAAATGAGTACTTTCTGAAGAGTATGTGTCAAGGAATGCCTTTTCCCTGACTCACTGACTCCTACTTAGCTCTATACTACTGAAACAACTTGACATGTATTTGTCACAGAGCTACTGCATCCAGTGTGTATATCCCTTACAATATGAGCAAAACCAGTGCTAGCTGTAATACATGTCTGAGATCCAGCCCAAATACTGAAGACCTGTAAATGTCTTTTTGTAAACAGACATTTGTAAATGTCTATAAATTAAATTTACATTGTTTGCTAACACCCTATCTCATTACTTGTCCACATAGTCAACATGGTGACTCTCTCCCAAAGAGCAACATAGAACCTTTTTTCACCTAACAAGCTCAGGTCCTGTAATCTTCCAAAGTCCTTGGGATGTGAGGAAATTTTACAGACTTCAATTTGTTTATGTCACACAGAGGGAAGTTCAAACCATGAGGCTGATTAAGTAAACAGTTTAGAGGCAGCATGTAGTCTCTTGCAGTTGAAATGAGTTTCTTCTACCTCGCTTGAACCAAGCTCTGACTTGGGTAAGTGCTGTTCCTTACTTCTCTTTCTACAATGTCAAGAAATCAACTTAAAGAACAAGGAAAGAAATAGAGAACTGATAAAAAGGAAAAGACTCTGTTCCTAGCTGAAAGGCAGCAACCAACTCATTGTCTCTCAAGTATTAGTTCCATAAACTTCTGTAAAAAATTGCTGTCAACACAATGTTCAGTGGAAGGCTGAAACGTGTCAAGAGTTTCTAAGCCGCTACTTAGAAAATCATGAGATGCAACTGGACTGATAAAGAGCACGTTCGCTAAATTACTTAATTAAGCTTTTAATATGAAATTTAAATATTCTCCAAAACCCACTGAATTTTTATTTTGAACACACAAGTGCATTTTCTTCAGTGTGCTTTTTATTGAACGTATCACTCAATGGATTTAATACTCTAGATCAATATCAATTCAATATTCTTTGACTTTCCTAATTAAAGCAAACAGAAGAACTGCAATAACAACTATAATTTCTTTTCAGCTAGCATATGTAAGATGACTGACAAACTAGCACAATCTAATATATAGGAGAAATATTCATAATTATAGACTTTGTCAATAAAAGAGTGCACCAACTGTGCATATATCCGACTTCCTAAAGAAACAAGAATGCTAATCAGTTCATTAGGGGCCTTTGGGTTGTGATATTTAGCGACAGGATGTAATAGCCTGCTTGTCCATGGAGCCTAATTGTACTCAGGATGAAAAATTATTTCCAACAAAGCACCATCCTTCCTTTTTCAGATTTCCTGCTGGTTTCTTTTTATGAGCTGCATGCTTTTCAAGACATCAGCATCATTCTGTTTTCCTTGTCATAGGAAAAAAGAGTAAAGACAGGTCCAGGCTTCATCACGCTGTGCAGGATTATCTAACCTTTACATCAAACCTTTCTTGCTTCGTAATTTATTGAAGTTCCTGTTTTTCTAAAAGTGAGCTTCTTTAATTAGTGTGTTCACAGACATTATTAGAAACCATATGCAACTTAACTGTTTTGAAACTACCGCCTATCTGCTAGGAGAGGTAGTAGGTAAACTATCCCTGTTCATAATATTTAGTGTTAAAAATACTGAATTTGAATAGTCTAATACAATGGCATATGAAGTATGGTTGGTTTTACCTGTACCAGTTTATTCTGAGTAAGACCAAATATTCATCTCACGTGTTTCTGACAGCAGTCAATACCCCATGATTAGGGAAAACAAGAAGGAAATTTAGCAAGTATAGCATGATAATTCAACCGATGGAGTGTTTAGTTTATAACCGTCTGCACATTAGTGATTTTTCTTTGAGCTAAAGCTGCCTCTAGACTACGGTGTTTAATAGCTCCAGACATACTATCTTTAGCTAACTATCTAAGCCTTATACAAAATTCATTTATATTTTCAGTCTCTACAACATCCTAAAAATAAGTGATAAAGTTCAATTGTCTGTTGGTACTGGACAGTATTTTACATAGGATGAAACCTTGTTATTTATAAGACATAATGAATATGTTCTTAACTTTCATACATAATTACAAGTATTGTTACTGTATTTTTTCTTCTAACTTTTTTGATTTTCCACCTTCAGAATCCTAATCTATTCAAACATCCCTTATTCAAAAACTGTTGTCTACTGCTTATCGGTGTCACTGTTCTCTGTCACATCAGTAGGTATACAGTATACTTTCTGGGATGGAGTGATGGAAGCACTCAAGATTTAAGACTATTACTGATTTTTATAGCAACTTTTTTATGCTTTCTGCTTGCCCTTAACTGAAATTTTCTCATTTTTTCTAATATAATGTTTTTCCTCCAGATCTATAATCACTAAAGTTCACTTTCCTTTTGTCAGCATCTGCCAGTTTTTTCCAATCTGCTGTTTCTTTTCAGCTTTGATTCCTCTGGTATCTTGAGCTTAGTTCATCTAAGAATCTGTAGTCCAATAGATTTATATTTGAATATATTTTAACATTTCTGCAAGTCTTCTGTGACCACCAGTTATACCTGGAGATTTACTGCTATTTATTTTATATTTTCCTTTAAAAAAAACCTTCTACTGACTCTTTTATTTGAGATCATCCTTCCACTGAAAATATTGCGTAGTGGGATCAACCAAAGTTCTCCCTAGAGAACTGATGCAAAGAACAAATTTAGCTTTATGGCTATGGCTTATCTTCTTGGCACACATTGACAATCTGCATCTTCTCTGGCAGGATTATAGCTTTTGAGATGCTTGAAAAAGATGACATGTAGATCCTCCTTTGCATTTCCTAAGATAATCATTATCCTTTTTAAGCAATCAGTAAACTCCCCTAATGTTCTTCGTATATGGGGACAGAATTTCAATCCCTAGAAAAGTTATGATATTTATTGTCCGCCTATTTACCCCAACTTTATTACATTTTAGCTTTTCATACTATTTGTCTACAAATGTGACTTATTCCGTCTTAAAAGCAATTTATAACCTTATATCACAGTATTCCACTCACTGCCATCAGGTTTCAGAACTTCCCAATAAGGCAGTAACATAAAGGGAAAGTGGGCAGCCTACATAATTTTTTTTTAATTTTAGATGTATGATATTAGCATAGAAGTACATATTTATTCCTCAACTTACTTCTCCTATGCTCTCCTCCTTAAGTGAAGCTAATGTTTTCAGGGTATTCTTTACTCACTCTCAACTGAATTTTGCCAATTTCATTCCTATCTGTTTAATAGGTATGGAAGTTTTTATAACCACATCTCCAAAGCTAGCTGTATACTAAATTATCTGTCACTTCAAACTCCAGTGCTCAGCTTAAAAATGCAAAAGGTAATAGGGTATTTTAAGTGCCAGAATCATGACTATTTTGGATTAAGAAGAGTCTGTCCTTTTTCTTAGGTTCAATTTCCTAGTAAGTACTTCCCATTCCTAACTTCCTAGACTACACATAATTTTCTTAACCAAGCACAGACTTCACATAGTCCTAGCAATATTATTGTGGATATGTTTTCCTCTAAGTTCCTAGATAATAGTTTATCTCTTGCCTTCAGGACTCCTCTCTCTTAGTTATCCTGTTATCCTACTGGCTTCTTCAGGGACAAAACTTTTTGGTTTGTACTATAGAGACACCATGCTGGTGGGCTCAAACATATCTCTCAAAAACACATTTGAGCTCGAATAAAATCAGCAACAACAATAACACCCAACAGAACAACCTCACCAACAAAACACCCAACCTTATGAAAAATTAGTAGCAACATTGACAGGTTACAGATAACCCACAGAGTCCAGAGAAGGCCTAAAGCTAAGTTGTAAACACTTCTGGTTGAAGCTAGTCTACTGAAGAGGAAACTGCCCCTAATGCAGCAAGAACCAGTACATCCACTTGGCCTCAGGGTCCCTTGCCATCCTTTATTTGATAGTATGAGATTAATCAAGAGGACTCTCTCCCGAGTCCCCTGCCTTTGTACATAACAAAGTAGTCTTCCAGCAAGGTAATGACCTAACCATGCCTGAAGAAGAAACTTCAACCTGTCTCTGTATCTGCTGCTATTTCTGCTTCCAGTTTAGTCTCAGTGCTAAGCATATATGACCATCATCTGCTAGGGAAGTTTAAGTGAAAGAATGTTTTTTCTGCTTTAACTAAGTATCTTCGTGTCTCAAGGCTTTCTTACGAGACAGAGAGAGGGACTGAAGTTGGCTGCAGGATTTGGAATAAATAATGAGAAAAGGAATTTTGGCAAAAATAAGACCAGAAAGCAGTTTTCACATGCTATGAATCTAATTTCTGAAATAAGAGAAATTTTTTGGGTCTGTGGTTGCATGTACAGAAACATTCACAGTGGTAATGCCTACACTAGAAAACAAATAAACACATGGTGATGTCCATCTTTTTCTAAGATGTTCTCACATAAAAATAATTTAACACTGAAGTGAAATGCTTAACATTCTCATTTCAATCACTTTTCACTAAGTTAATAAACTTACACACAATGTAAAACCTGACAGTAAGCATTTGTCTTCTTATTCAATCCACTACAGACGAATCCTTTAATTGGACTCTTCATGTATCCAGTTTCTGAGGGGAAAAGAGTTGCATTTTTCAAAACTAAATGCTACAGACTAGACTGAAGTTATGCAAAGAAATTTAAAGTTTAACATAATGCAGTTAAATTACTTCTGGTCTGTTGTTTGTTTTTGGTTTTGTTTTTTTTTTTTTTTTTTTTTAAAGAGTACTCCAAAGGATATTGACATTTTTGCTACAAACTTATCGTGCTTATCTTCAGGAACTGGAAAAGTCTGCAAATCCTTCTCAAGCTGTTGGAGTTGCCTCTCCATATGCTTCAGGCTTTTCTCCAGGTTTTCTGCAGAGACTGAAATACAGTACATTCATTCTGTTAATACCTTAAACAAGAAACATTGTTTGTAAAATACAGGAGTTAAAACCTTGCCCAATTCAAAATAGTACATTTTTAATTCTGAACTAAAAGCACACTAAACAAACTACAACACAAGAGGGTCATTTTATAATGTTCAGCTCCCCTCACTTATACAGTTGCCTTACTCTGATTAGATGCATACTGTTTAAACACGGCATTCTGTTTTATTTTTTACACCTAAGGTTTTGCACCGCAGTTAAGTCTGTCTCTTCTAATTAAACAAAGGACAAACTCTGAGGCTACTCCAAGAACCACAAAGCTTTCCTCAAGCTCATTCTGTTAAAACAGAAAATACAAAAACATTTTTAAGGAAAATCAGGAAGAATGTAAGACCCTAAAATTGGGGCTATTAAACACCTACACATGAAACCTAAATCTTGATTCCCTAATTTAAAAGCACAATGCCTGGTAAAAAACGCTACAGAATTTGTCAGAATTAAAGTGTTTCCAAGCTGGAGGGAAGTGCAAGCACTTGAGAGGATGTGGCAGAGCAAAACACGGACTTAGAAAAAGAAAAGAGATTAAATATCAGGAATTTATAGAAGGATGTAGAAAAAGTGCAGATTTTCTTTATCACAAAAAAAGAAATACGACTTTTCATCCATTGGAAGCAATGCATGAAGATTAAAACACTTTATCTGTAAATATTTGATTAAAATATCAAGAATATAAAAGCAACCTGAAGATAATGCTTGTTAGCATGTATTCTATCTTGGATTAATATTCATTCCATGAGTTTAAACTTATTTCCTGATTATTTATAAAGTCAACTTAATGTTTAGATATGTTCCATAGGAACAATGTGTAAATATATGAACATACTCTCTGAATTTTAGTCTACTGACCTCCCCCCCCCCCTTATTTATTTAATTCCTAATATACTGTACCTATGAAGGAAAAGCTACCTTAAACTTGATGTAAAAATTCCCTGGAGTTAGCTTATGACCCTAATATGATCTGTAGTGGATCCATGATTTCATCAGCTGAGTAGAGTTATGTGATGGAAAATATAAGATGCACATACTGAACACATTTTTCTCTCATAACAGCCTGACAGAGTTCCCAAACGACTAGAGTAAAATGTTGCATAGCAACTACGATCTCATTCATAGCACAAAGGTTAACACAACTATAAAATGATCAATGGCAACCTGTTAAAATGCTAATAAAATCTGAAAAATAAAAATCCAAACAATTAGGGGACAATCAACTTTTCTGAAAAGAATAAGGGAATATAAATGTATATTCTTATTATAATTCACAACTCATCATCTGGTTTATAATCACAATTTTTAAAACTGTCTACTCAAAAACACTGCTTTCCTTTTGTACATTGGACTTGGCAGATCTGCACTCACTGATTAGTATGCCCAAATCATCACCAGCTAGGTCAGTTGGTTTCAAGTAGTTAAGCAACTGCTTTGTTTGGGCAGAAGAGCTAAAACTAGAAGCTGACAGTGTGTTTCAGTCTTCACAGGTTCCAGAAACAAACCTGATTTTAATAGAAAGTCATGCTTCTACTGTCATAAGAAGCCTTTCAGGGCAGGCACACACAATTTTAAGACAGTGATTTACTTACAAATCTGCTAAGAAACACAAAATATAATACCTTCCTGCTTAATACAACTCTCTGTAGGAATCTTCACAGTATATAGCATGTCTTGCATAAAAAGACTTCACAGTATAAAGTGACATACTTACAAAATGTCAGAATGATGAGACTCAGCAAGTACACAGTAAAACAAAACAAAACAACCCCAAGAAACCCAGCCCTAAAAAAAAACCAAAACCAAACTCGGTGCCTAGAGCTGATTCACAGGGTGTATACAAGAGATTTTCAAATTCTTGCTTCAAGCAAAGCCAGTTTTTTATTACTTTAGTTCTTTTGACATTGAACAGTTATATATTTGGTCAAGAATCTTTATATGTCGATCTTGTTCTGAAAGGGCTTTTTTCCTTTGTCATGATCTTAAGTTGTTCCTGAATGTAAAAATTCAGCACTCCTTTGATTTCAGTAGTGTACAACTATTAGATATATTTTCCTTTAAGACTGTATTTCTGGTGACAGACTCAAGCAGAAGTTAGCACACAGTATACTGGTATTAGTTTTGTATTACTGTCTTTGCAACTTGTAATTGAGTGGAAACATGAAAAAAAAACCAAACAAGAAAACAAACCAAAAAAAACCCAAACCAAACCACATTTAAAATATTAAAATCTGCAAATATAAACAGTTCTTCAACAAAAAGACCACATGAGATACTTCCCAACCTCCCCTCGTGCCCCTTGGGAAGACATGGTATAAAATCTGAAGGGCCATAAAGAATAGCAGAAGCGGGGTGTGTGTGTGTGTGTGTGGGGGGGGGGTGATCATAACTTTGACCCCTAATCCTGTGAGGATTCAGATATAAACCCTATCCGACCTGAAGAAAGCAACTCATATGACAGTTTGGAAATAAAGTAAAAGTCTGGAATTTTGAATGTTAGTGAGCCCATAAAACCAAATTGTTCATTGACTACAACGCATGCATGTCTGAACACTGTCTCACACCCTCTGAACTCTCCTACTCCTTTTTAAAAAGGCTCCAGATATTTTTATAGACAATAATTAGGTTTCCTCACCTTCTGCCTTACATGGTTAAACCAACTTCATTCTTAAAAGTATTGTCTCTTCAGGTTTTCCAACACTACGATTATTCCAGGAGCCTCTTTACCTGCTTCTGTTTTAAAACCCTTCTGTTTTAAAACCCACCACCCTTTTTAGTGTTTGCGTTACTATGTCTACAGTTCTACTGGAAATACCTTATATGAAAAAATATCCTTTTTTCTTGACCAAAGATGTTATTACAGTATCAAGATGCATGATCCTGTACTTCATACTATTGATTTTCATTTCTTTTACTCTGCTTCCTCAGGATCATTCAGTGATGACAACACAACCCCCCGCCTTGTCTGGCAAAGCTGTCTGATCCTTTGTCAGATACACTTATTGGTTCAATAACACAAATTTTTTTTTTCCCATATTCCTTTTGACAGTAGTTTGTTTCTTCCACTCTTTAGTCTAATGAATATTCTTCCGTTTTACATAATTTCAAATGCTTTCCTGAAGTCAACATAGATTTCATGGGTCAAAAAGAAAAGAAATTAATAATCAAAACTAGCAGATTAGACTACTATTAATAAATTCATTTTAATTTCATGCTATTCTCATTAACCTCTATGTTTGATTAATCTTTCCTCTATAAACTTTCGTGTCAGTAAGGTCAAATAAAGATATGTGCAATTGCCCAAATGATTCTTTCCCTCTCAGTTTCTTAAATATTCTGTAGTCACACATTTCTGTAGCAACAGAAAAACTTGGCAAAAAAATGTACTTACTGAACTTTTAGTTCCATGTCTCAGTTATGTCGGAATGCAGAAATGGAAACTGGTATTTACAATATGAGAATACAGTACTCTTATTTTTGTCTTTCAACAAATTTCTGTGGAGACATTTTGCTCCTTTCTTCCTCATCCCCACATCATTATTCCTGCTTAAATTAAAAGCAATATTTCATCCTGTTTTGAGAGTATACCTGTTTTATCTTAAATCCTAGAAATAATTACCCAAACCAAAGCAATACTGCTTGCGTGCTCACATCTTCTGCTACTTTCTACTGCAGATATTTCAGCTGTTCTGCCCACCCTGCATGATAATTTTCTTGAATGGTCATAACCTCCAGATCGAGAGAATCTTCCTCTTGCCTACAGATATTTTGTTTCCTTTGTGCTATTGTGGCCCCTATATTCTGAATGGAGAGAGTGACAGTGACAAGCTGATCTCTAGCCTGATGCAGAAAAGTATACCATATTACAAAAAAATAAAAATTCTGAAGATATTATTGCTTTTGCCATTTGAACTTCGTACTAGAATGATGAATAGTTTACTGAATTGTCAAAATTTGCCACCTTGTTATTGATGCAGCATTTAAAAGTAAAGTTAAATGATGAAATATAGCCTAACCACACCTGCTCTTTAAAACCAACCAAAAGAAACCCTGTACTGTCAGATGGGTTTAGAGTACTAACAAATAAATATTCCAAAGGCAAAGTATTAGAAGGTTTCTATAAATGCTAGCAAAGGCCTGAAATATTCTTTAACAATGGAATAAGATCTAGTTGGATATACTCAGTGTCACAGACTGAAAATACAATATTTATGCTTTATTTCTCCAAAGATGCCATTTTCTCTTGCCATCTGAAGCCATTTTCTGGCTTTCTTGACTTCTTTTTATTATTATTTTTCTTCTCTCTAACTGGCATATACAATACTCTTGTACTCCTATATATACATATACAGTACTCTTGTACTCCTTTTTTTCCCAAAGCTCTGACAATGCCATTGCCTCTTGAGGCTTTGGACTTCCCCTTCTGTAGCCAAAGAAGACTCGAGCTGTACCAATGAAAGAAGCAGATCTCCAGAAAAGACTTAATTAATTTTCTCCTATTTTGAATTCAAATGTGAGAATGCTAATGTAGTGTAATCAGAAAACAAAGCCTAAGTATTTTTGGACTCAGTTCCCTAGTAATAATAGTACTACCAGTAGCAACAGGCCTCAGACCTTATACCACCTGTGCCATATACTACCTACACAAGAACCCTGGCCTCCCAGACTTTTTATAAACTTCTTTTGAGAACCTTTTGGGTGAAATGCAGCCTGACATCCCATGTCTTTTTATAATGTACAGTTTAATCTCAGGACTTGAAAATGTAGGCAAAAGTTAAAACCAGAAACTCCTGAATAACAAATAATTAACTGATGGTCAGTTATTCATCATTGCCAGCCAACAAAAGTTCAAAATACAAGTTTTAAATTGCTCAGATTTACTGGTATTCTAAACAACGCCATTGCTACAATCTCTAATTCTATATAGGTAGCAAGATACACCAGCCTACACATACATATATATGCACTTGCAACACTTCCCCACTTATTAAAATTAAGCTCTCCCACCCTTAAGGGTCTATACATCTGCACAATGTATTCAGACTTTCTATTCCATTGTCCTTTCCACCGTTTTAGGATTCCTTTCGCAACCGATTTCTGCGTAACTTATTATTTTTGCTCTGTCTTTTAGCAGATATCTACATTTTTCCCCCACAGAATATCCATATTATTTTGTCTTAATATCACTATCACTTAAAGTGCTATACAGTAATGAAATCTCTCAGTAACATACAGATACTTATACCCAGCTGATAAGAAATTGAAAATTGAACAGCTTTACCTGAATCATGATCTGTCTACAGATCAAACTGTCTACATGTTTAAATAACTGGGGGGCATCAAGGACTGCACCAGGGATTGGCCATGAGACTAAACTGTTGGACCACTGCATACTGATAAAGAAAGCTACTTGCATGGACTACTGACATACTTCATATAATATTAGAAATGGAAGATCTGTTTTGGTAAAAATGTACAAATACTCAAACTCAAATATTAGATTTGCCAATTCATGCTTGCAGGAGATGCATGTATTTCTATGCCCTAAAGAAGTAACAGTCTTTCACTTACGTTTTAGTAGTTCATTGCATAACCTTGTCTTAAAATTACTTGCATAATAACAGTACTGTGCACAACTTAAAGCCACAAACAATAGAACAAATAATTTGCAAGAAAGACATAACAGCATTGCATATGTTCCATCAGATTTTAAAACTAAAATGTTAATATTCTGAAATACACTCGGACAAAAAAAAAAAAGCTTATTTATTTTTAATGTTTAATTCATCATAAAACAGTTCAGACAGGAATATAGGAATACAATAAACACCAAATTGTAGAAATTTTTTAAGGTGTACTTAAAACACACCACTATGAATTTCCCTTTGTAATTATTTAATGCCCCTAGTATGACAACTTAAATGCTGAAGTAGCATATCTTTATAGACTCATAGAATGGTTTGGGTTGGAAGAAACCTTCAAGATCATCTAATTCCAACCTCACTGCCATGGGCAGGGATAACTCCCACTAGACCAAGTTGTTCAAGGCCCCATCCAACCTGGTCTTGAACACATCCAAAGACAGAGCATCCATAACTTCTCTGGGCAACCTGTTCTAGTGCCTCACCACCCTCAGAGTGAAGAGCTTCTTCCTAATTTCTAAATCTATCCTCTTCCAGTTTGAAGCTGTTACCCCTTGTCCTATCACTACAAGCCGTTGTAAAAAAGTCTTAAGAGGTACATTTCTGGTAAACAGTTGTTTAGCCTAAGGTTTTCAAGATTAAAAACTAGTTCTCTTCAAATAATTTCAAAAAACAGCAAACACAAGATAACATGCTTTTCCAGTCTTGTATAAGAATCTCTTTCACACAGTTTAGAGCTTGAAATAGTCTTCTAAGTACTGCATTCATGGACAAGTATATACTTTACAACTTCCTTTACTTAGTGCACTATAATTTTGTGAAATGAATTGTTAAAAACACTACAGGTTTTCTTACTCTTTAAAACAAAAAGCCAGAAAAAAAGATGGCTTTTAAAAACTTTCTATTCTTTTTAAACAATGGTATCTCAAACCCCTTTTTCCATACGAAATTCTGTGTCTGTCATTACTATGTTACACGTCAGTATTTATTTTAAGGGTAATACCATTACTTTGCCATTAATAGGAGTCTTGTTTGAAAGCCAAATCAAATAAAAATTTCAATTCCTATTACTGTTTATCTCTTGAGTCATAAAATTTAGTCTTCTCTATTTTGTGTGCCACATTTATGTAATCATCATTATAAGCAATATAACTATCTTGAAGCATGTAGTTGCTTTTTTTCCACCAAGTAACATACATCTTAAGAAGGCAATTCTGTAACCTTACTCTTTTGACAGTTAGGAGCATTGATCTAATTTCTAAACTAACTTGTACTTGCAGTAATGTAATTAAGTGAAATATTTTTCTCTCTTCTTTATCCGCCCCCAACCCCGATGCTTTAGTCCTCTTCCTGATTGTATATTCTAACCCTCCTTTAACAACAGCTCTTAATTTTGTTTCATCACCTCATCTCACTAGGACATTTCTACTTCTAATAAAAGTAGATCTTTACTGAATTAACAGTAAAGCTTTAGAAATCACAGTCAGTACAACTGTTCATCAAACAAGCCAGTTCCTTTAAAAAATTAAGAGCTGCATTCTTGTTTATACAGTAATTTGCTAATTCTCAATCGTCCAGCTTTAGTAGCAATTTCCCACGTGACATAAAACCAAATTATTTACTATTAAAAAACTCCAGAAATTAAATCCACATTTCTTTTAAGATGCTTTTTTTCACTTGATATAAAGAATGCTTTGTTTGTTTAGTTGCCTTTAGACTTACTTACAAGAGTATTTACTAGCTCTTTTGATACATACATTTGCTCCTTTCCATATAAACTATGGCATAAGATATGTTTGATACCTCCCTTGAGTCCTGTCTTGATATACAACCAAGAGGATCACAGACCAAGAAACTAGATGTTCTCGTAGGTGCAAGTAATAGAGTGGGTTTTTTATTCAGAGCATAAACACTGTGTTTTCACTGTAAGGTTCATTCCTGAAGTTTTTTACCACCGGATTTTGCGTTACAGCCCTGTACCAGAAAGCTGCAACACAAGCCATTTCACAAAATCACAGAAACACAGAATGTTAGGGATTGGAAGGGACCTCAAGAGATCACCTGGTCCAACCCCCCTGACAGAGCCGGATCACCTAGATCAGGTCAGAGAGGAACACGTCCAGGCAGGTTTTCAATGCCTCCAGAGAAGGAGACCCCACAATCTCTCTGGGCAGCCCGTTCCAGTGTTCTGTTACCCTCACCGCGAAGAAGTTTTTTCTCATATTTATGTGGAACTTCCTGTGTTCCAGCTTGCACCCGCTGCCCCTTGTCCTATTATTGGTTAAGACTGAGAAGAATCTGACTCCATCCTCCTGACACTCACCCTTGACATATTTCTAAACACTAATGAGGTCACCCCTCAGTCTCCTCTTGGCCAAGCTAAAGAGCCCCAGCTCCCTCAGTGTTTCCTCATAAGAGAGATGCTCCACTCCCATAATCATCTTTGTGGTTCTGTGATGGACTCTCTCAAGAAGTTCCCTATCCTTCTTGAACTAAGGAGCCCAGAACTGGACACAATATTCCAGGTGTGGCCTCACCAGGGCAGAGTAGAGGGGGAGGAGAACCTCTCTCGACCTACTAGTCACACCCCTTCTAATACACCCCAGGATGCCATTGGCCTTCTTGGTCACAAGGGCACATTGCTGGTTCATGGTCACCCTGCTGACCACCAGGACAAAAAGCATGTTATTTAATAATACTGAGCAATTTACCATAGACTTAGAAATTCTGTAATAGGAACAAACCCCTTTCCTTATGATATATAGATTGCTGATAGCATATCTATTAATATTGTTCTCTCATGTTGTCTTAAAATTTTTAAATATTTGTAGGTGCGAAAGAATATAGATTAAACTTCACATATACACTTTGGATCCTAGCTTAAAAAAAAAAAAAAAAAACCAAAAACTAAAATTAATTATCTGTGCAAAAAAAATGAATAGAGCTTCAAAAATGAGAAAATGTGTACGCTACTTGTAAAGCAACTATGAGTTAATGACTTTTAAAGGAAGGAAAGCTTGCAGTTTTATATTGTTATTACAATATGAAAGGAAGACTCTATACACTGTTACCTATAAGGTCTGTGCAAATTAAAGTCAATCAAATAAAACAGCAGCCTGGATAAATGCAATATAAGGCTTTGGAATATCATAAAATAAGAAAATCGTAAAGTGTACTAAATTACCCAAATGTTTCTTGTTTGGAATACTAATAGAAAAGCAGGGAAGTCATTATGTTTAAAAGAAGAGACAGCTTTAATTATATGAAACTTCAGGAACTGTCGTATCAGTAAGCTCATTAGCTGCAATGAAAGTTCCTCCTGCTGATCTAAGAGTACTTAAAAACCAGGCTTTGTTATACTTCAAAGCAAAAAGGTATCTTTAATTCATATACTGTAACAGTGAATTAAGACTGCTTCTAGTATTACAAAAGTAGAAACTAAAACTTTAGCAGATGATAGAAACAAATTAAATACCCTGAAGTAAACTACAATTGCAATAATTAATTTACATATAGTGAATGTTTTATAAAATACATGCCAGCAACAGACCTTGTCACTGCTCTAAAAGTCTTACAAGCTATGTTAACAACTTACTGCATGACAATAACTGGGCAATATTTAATGAAAGGAGCAAGAAAGTTTCTTCGAAAACCGAGAAAAAGAAAATGAGCTGCTAAACATCGTAATGTTCACCATTGTGAATCACAAATAACTTGAGAGAGAAGTTTTAAGAATGAGAAAGTATAAAATAAAAATATAGAAGGTATGCTACTAATGAGCTAGCTGATACAGTCATGCCAAGGAAAAATTCTAAAATAAGAACTTTTTAATAACTTGTTTTAAGAAATATTGTTATCAAACTTCATTGATTTATTACTGGGGATTACTTTTGAAAAATAGATTAGACCACAAAGTTCAGTGAAATCATGAAGGGAATGGCATTCCACCACCTTTACGAGGCCCTAACCTTTGTTAGGACAAAAAGTAGAGAAAAGGATTTGGAAACAAAGTATAACCTATAGGGTTCACAGAAAAATTGAATATTACATTAGTATGATACAAAACCAGAAAAGAATGATATATCTCCTTACCCAACAACTTTGATCGACAAAGCAGCATATATGTGAACAGAACCTTCCTGCTGGATGACAGGAAAAACCCAGGCTGACTTCCTTCCTTCTGCGCTTTCAGCAGCCTGCAACCCTCAAATGTAACCCTTGGATCCAGTAGTTTTCCAAACTTACTGGAAGTCTGAACTGCCTCCAATGAATACAGTCCAGGATGGTTCATTCTTCTTAAGCACTAACTACAGCATCTTGGGATAGAGAAGATTCTCTAATCCCTCAAAACCCAAATTCTGTTCAAACACAACCAATATTTCTTCTGCAATAAGTATATTCAACTAAATGATCATAAAGATAAAGATTTTTTATTACATTCTTTCTATCACTCTCCGTAGCAGCTGTAATGATGCCTTGTAATATCTGCTGTGTTTCCCAGCTCACTGTAGAATCCTCAATACAAACCATTCTTAGTTAACTTGTTAGGCTTCATCAGTCTAACAGTAAATTACACCAGACCAAGTGAGTCCATTAGCTGGATATAGCTGATCACAGCCAGATTCACAGATATTTTTGAACTGACCTTTTCATAAGTTGAAGCAAAAATAGCCACTTCATTAAAAATTTACTGTGCAAAAGTTGGTGCATATTAAATCAACTTGCTTCATAAAAATATACTTCTTTAGAAGAAATAAAAGGTTTAATAAAAGACAAACCAGGAGTTGCTATCTTTGGGATCTGCTGGATCTTCCTCTGTTCCAGTGTAATTCCTTCAAAACAAAACTGAGTTTTCCAGGGAGGGAAACAAGTACAAACACATACACACTGATAAGCTAATCTGTTAAAGATATCCTAAGTCTCTGTCTTTTTCATGGAGTAAAACTGGAATGTAAAATATATCTCATAATACACTGAAGTAAATTCGATATATAAACTTGAGAACATGGTCATTGATTTCCATCCTACAACATACTGAGTGAGATCAAAGATTTCTAGTCAATAGCAGATACCTAAAAGAGAACAGAATGCCTAAACTAACTAATAATTTTACTGGCTACTCTTTTAATGGTCAGTGTTCTGTATCTTGAAAGCTTTACAAAAAACAATCATCACCTTTATATAAGATGACGGTCTACACTGAAAACAATGGCTTCTAGTAAGGATACATTAGAGTTTTTTTGGCTAATATACAAAATTCAGCCACAATAGAGCCAATAACATACTAGTAATGAGAAGGAAAAAAAAAATCAGTGGCAAATTAACACTGAAAATAATGCATAAAATATTAAATTTATACACAGCAGAAACTCCTTCTATTACCACTACAAACAATTACATGAAGGGCTTGAAGCATTTGACACCTACTTAAAAATACTTGAACTTCTAAGTGGTTATAATGCACCAACTAAAATTGAGAACTTGACAACAGAAAGCAAACTCTATGTGAATGCCCACTATCTCATGTTCTGTATCAGGAGCAGGTTTTGCAAAGCTTTAGTTTGTGTCAGGGAGACTGACTGAGTCGTAAGAGTGATACTGTACAAAGCAATACAGATAAACAGGGATATGCTCCAAAGTGACATAAACTAAACCCAAAATTATTAGTTCAGACAGCCCATCCAATCTTCTTTTCCTGCAAGAGTAGGACAGTGCCGAGGCGGCATCAATTTCTAACTCCACGCTTAGTCAGTTTAGATTACTTAAGCCAAGATAAAATACAGAGAAGGAATTCTTAATTAAGAAATTAACTGAAAAAAACCCGCTGCTGCTTATACTGAGATTTACCATATTCTGTGCTGCATGATGAAGCAGTAAAAAGATGAATTTATTTTTCTAGACTTCTAATACTACTGTTGCATGAAAAACATACACACATGGATGACAAAACTGTTCTGATTCAAGTTTAGAGGAAAAAAAAACCTGAAGTGATGGCATGACAGCCTTTCTGCATTTCTGAATTAAAAGACACTGAGTGATTACATTACATTTATCATGTAAAAGACCGAAGTTTGAAACAGTATAAGATCTATTAATAGAACTTTTAAAAGAAAACTATTTTGGACAGTTTCTAGAAGATATGTTAGAAGATATGTAATGGGTAACCCTGTAGTAAAAATCAGAGGACTGAACAATAAATAGCTTCAAGACCACGTGTAGCAACTCAAATTACTGATCTATGATACAGACTATTAATGTTTGTTTTCAAAAAATTGCTAGTAAAAAATAAGCATCATCCCACATAAAAGACACTGCAATGCACTCAAAATAAAAATTTTTAATTAGCTATACAAACCTTTACTAGCTTTATCTAAATGCTGAAAATCCTCAACAAAATTCAGGACGTCCTGATAGCTTTCTTCACACACTTCTACAAGAAAATGGAGCAATGTTGTTTTTTGATCTGCTGACTTTGTGTCCTTCAGCTAGAGGGGGAAAAAAAGAAATGTTAAAACACGGAGAGTAAGATTACTTATGACTATTTTGATATTTCATATATATTACTACTTGTGAGCCCAAGAACAGTAAGAATAAACTGATGAACTGGTACAGCTCTTTTAAAGAAAACCCTAAGGAATGGGCTGTTTCATCTCCCCCCTTAGTAAAAATCCCTAGAAAGATCACATTAAAAATTTGAGTTCTGTACGCAAATACAATTATACATTTCCCTTTTAAGAATGTAATTATTAAAGCAATATAGAAATATTTGCAAAACTGAATAGGCTCGTGGAAGTGTAAAAAAATAAACAGCTAACAACAGATAACGCAAATGTCCACTCCATTACATGATTTCCTTATATGTGAAGCTAACTCCAGCCTAACAGTATAATGCAGTAGAAGCTTCATTGTTTAAAAACTTCTACTTCAAAAATTCTTAGATACAAACTTTTCTTATTGAACCCTTTATATATATAAAATTATTTTATGTCTGACCATTTTCAAATTGGAAGCTTGTCTACAAACATTGACAATTGGCAAACACTGAATTACATGTTTCTTCTGTAGTTTCCCATTTGAGCTAGTCATTTAAATCAGAAAATTTTTAGAAATAGAAAATGGCATCTCATATTAAAGTGTATTTTCACTACTTGGAAACTATTTCTGCATAAAACAATTTATCAGAAAAAGTATATAAATATGCATGCATAATAAAGGGCTGCCACAGTTATACACAGACTTGTACATCTGAGTATCATCGGAAAAAGTCTTTAGAGCAGTATTACAATTAGCACTGAACAAGTAAAAAACTTGTGTTAATTTGTTTCAACTTCAAGACTGTTCTTTAGTTTGGTTATCATGAAAAATACAAGTTATCAGCAATGCTCAATGATGTCAGAGTAACTACAGCAACAAGGCACGAAGGAAAAATTACCTCCCTCTCCGAAAAGTGTTCAAAACCAGACAAAGAGCTATATGAGGATTACTTCTCAATAAGGAACTGAGTGCAAGATCAATACCAATTTAAATATACACACTCTTTGTGGGTTTGGTTTTTTTTAATATATATGTATTATTATAGTTTTCCCATGGTTGCAAAGTTCTTAGAATTTTTTCATACTTCTGGTGCTTCCCAATATCCTCAGAGATCACTTAAAGGGCATTTTATTGATCTGATTTAAAAACCAAATCAGAATATATTGTTTGTTTTTCCCATACTGTGTGTAAATTAAAACAGAGAATTCTGGATGATGGTTATCACAGAGGTTGATATTTCATACTTCACTGTAAAAAGTCAGTGACAATTTTCAAAGATCAAAATTATACTATCTTAATAAATATATACTCTTCCAAAATGTATATGTTTTCCTTCAGATTAGTGGGTTAATAATAAAGTGAGATATAATTTTCAAAATAAACAGAAAATGGATCACATATATCAAAACCAAAAAATATTTACTAGGGTCATTCCTGTATGCAGCATTATAAAATATGTTACTTCTGTACTGGGAACCTCTGTGAGAAATGTCTCAATAACTGAAACATCACAGTGACACTGCTTAAAATACATGTAGTTAACAAAAGTTAGTTTTAGAAATAAACCAGTGTTACAAACATGCATGTAGTTCAATTATACCAGTCTTTAATAATCAACTGCATATTAGCATACCAATATCATATCTCTCTTCTGAGAATATGCACGCACCTTCTCCGATGCAGAACATCTAATAGAGTTCAATTCTACATGATGCAGAAAAAGGCAAGATATGGAATTGTCTTCTGCAAAGTAAATAGCCCATATGGTTCCCTGTGCATAGTTGGGCACCAACGAAGAGCAGATAAATTGTATATTCTTCAAATATTACAGAAACCAACATCTTTGAAGGACAGAAACACTGCAAATTTCTTAACTTTCTGGAACCCCCTCCTGAAAATTGCTGTTGTAAACAGGCAAGCAGTCTGCAATTTGAAGCTCTCTACTTTGGGGCCTTGAAGGAATATTGGTTGGGTGAGGGGTTTTTCCTGTTTTTAATACTAATATTTTTTATATTTGAACCAGTTTATTATTCTCAGAACAGAGGGGATTAAGCATTAACCAAGACACTACACGATGTTAAGAAAATCAAAAAAATTATGCATACATAGTTTTACCTCTGTGTTTCCAGACAAAGTGAGCTGTCTGTATAAGACAGAGTTTCATAACCAGTGAAGGCTTGGCACTCACGGACTTCCTAAATGAGGCCGCAATCGGATGACGTAAATTAGGAAATGGCGTCTCATACCCTGACACGCATAATAAATGCAAACTCCCGGTGACTCTCTCTCTCTGAAACAATCTGTCAACCTTCAAATGAACAAGTATTTGACTGTAGGTTGCCTTGTCCCGGGATATCTCGTGGCAGAGATCTGAAATTTTACAGATGATCTCTAAGGTCGCCATAGTCACTCTGCCTCCCAGCAAAATCTATAACAGTTGGTATTTCTTTCCTAATTAGACAATGGTCTGGCTTGGAAGGGACCTTTAAAGGTCATCTAGTCCAACCCCCCTGCAGTGAACAGGGACATCGATAAATTCACATTCAACAACCATTAAGGCTGCATTATCTTTCCCCTAGAAAAGTTTTTAAGCACTGTGGTCTGATATCTACATACCAGCATGAAGTGATGCCAAATCAAATACATATGAAATCTTTGTCATTGGAATTTTGGGGTTTGACTTGCGCATTTCTTATGTAAACAAAGCATGTTGAGTACCATGATATAGGAATACATCAATGAAGTCCTCAAAGGAGTAAACCAGTATCACCAGTTCTAATCATAAAACATGAACAATGTCAAAACCACACTGTACTAAGCATTTTGATAATAGGGAGTAATTTTTTTTTTTTTTTTCTGTCCTTATAGATCTGTATCTACTTCACTTACAGACAGGTAGTTACCACCATTTCTCTTGAGCAGAAGGTTGGACTTGATGTCTACTGACATCCCTTCCCACCTTAATTATTCCATGGTTCTAAATAACAGGCACACACTTCCTTACTAGCTAACTAAATGTTCTACTCAAAATATTACTTATTTTAGCCCTTAACTTGGCCTCACAAAGACTTGTTGAGAATTATTAGTATACCTGGATTTCAAAAGCTTTCCACAACCTTCTTCATTAAGCAAAGTCCTTTTGTTTCCTGCAAAGCCAGTTATTCCATCTCCTACTTTAGCTACATCGAAAAAAATGGTCAAGTGCCTTCTTTATCATAAATTACTAACAAAAGGACACATGTCCTCTCCACATTCTTCTCCTTTCTTTTCTAAACTAAATACACCTAAATGCTTTTTTCCTCAGTTTAGAAGAGTTACACGTTAATACCATCTGGAGTCAACAATCAGTCTATGTATTTTCTGCAGTAATTCAGACAAAACTACACTTAAAACCTTATTAGCACCAAGTAAGCCGTAGATAACTACTATATTTATAATACATAGAAGGCCCGCTAAAAGAGACACATTTCCTCTCCAACGGAAGGCTGTAACTTCCTGTAAAGCTAACTAACCTGTAAGTGTGCAAATCTAAGCAACTGTGCCATCCTAGATTATCAAATGCATTTAATGCCAGAGCACTGTAGAGTTGGCTAGGACTTAAAGCCTGTTTTCTGGAATTCTGACTAGCCATTCAGTCCTTACTTTGATTGTCTGCATACAGTAGTTCCCTTTTCATTTTCTATGTTTTATATTATTTCTCCAAGACAAATTTTGAGCCTGGTCTGCAAACTGCCTGTAACAAATACCTTCATATTGGTTTTATAAGCGTATTTCTTTTTTTGTTGCCTTGTGCATTAAAAGTACAGAGAATATAATCAGACCTCGGACAGATTCTTGCAAAATCATACCTCAGAAGTAAATGCACCCCAGTGGAGACAGCACTTTTCATATCTTCCTTCTGAATATGTTTGTCAACAACTTCTACATTTAACTTAAGAATTCCTTCTACTCTGTATCTCTCTAGGTAGATGATGCATGCTTAAATGTTTACTGAAGACTAGGGAAGGTATATAACTTATTTTCTATGAATATTTAAGTTTTAGGTGTTGCATTCAACACTCGAGAACCATAATGAAAGAACTCTTCTGAAACATGGCAGAGTAAGAGTGATTACTTTAAAGAATGTAGAAATTAAGATACTGTACGTTCTCTTGTGTAGAAAGAAAGAAGCTAAGAGAACAAAAAGAGTACATACAAACTTCCAAAGAAGTCCTTTCTCATAGGGACTATGGCACACAAGAACTCCCTGCAGATTTTACAGTGACCTCCCAAAGGACACAGGAAATAAATAACAGCACTAACCAAAGGCAATTAGGATTAGAATAGATTCTAAATTAATGTTCAGGAAAGTATAGATGTCTTCTTATATATATCTTACACAAAGCTGAGAGAGGGAAAATGTAAAGAAAATTAGAAGAAACAGGAAACATACAAAACAGCAACGACAAAGAAAGAAGAAAATTTATGTAAAAATTGTAACCATATTAAAACAGATTAAAGCGTGACAGTCTTAGAGACACTCAGACATGTAAGATTACTATGATCACAGTGATATGGTACTTCCATAACCTTATTTAGTTTGGTTTGGGTTTATTTTATTATTCCCTAAAGTTGGAATCTTCTAAAAGTTTAAACAAGCCAGTCTCAGGATAACTGCACACAGAATTGACGCATTGTTCAATCCATCAACTAATGCTAAGAATTTTGGAAAAAGAAAAAAAAGGAAAAAAAAAACCAACACCCAAAAAACAACAGAAGAACAGCAACTAAATAAAAAACAAACAATCCCAAAGAATTACCTGCATGAAAACCATCTAAACAAATTATTTCAATAGCGTAATAAAAACAAATGCAAAAGTGAATGTAATACTGAACTCACTTTACATAAGGAGCTGAGATTATATCCAAAGGTCTGTGCATTCCGAGAACCTGCATTCATGTAGTTTCCCATTAACAATACTAGTTCCAGCAGCTTGCTAAAGCTTTTACTCTGCTTTATCTCTTCACAGGCAGCACTGACAGCCATGATGTCAGGTTTGATGTTGTTCACCTGCTCCTCAAACTGAAGCTTAAAAAGAATAGCACTGAGCCGTGGCCGTAGTCTCTTCACGTTGCTCATCTGATTGAAAAGAAAATAGGAGATTTCCTTTAAAATTCATGGTACACTTTGGCACTGTACAAATGCACACAATCTGAAATGATTTATTGGTGTGACAGGCTTGAAGAAGCAATATATCTGCTATAACTGATAGCAAATGAACGAATGAATGAGAGACATTTGGGTAAGCAACTGAAATCCCATCTTGTGGTTCATATGAACTGCCCCCATCCTTTCCCAATAACCAGTATGTGTAAGCAATAAAAGATAAAGTGTCATCATATATCACATCTGTCAACTCATATACCAAATCCTATAAAACTAATCCAAGTTTATGACCCAGTAGTTGCAAAGTAATAAAAGTAGTTCACAGATTTTGTATAACTCTGGATGTACCAAAACAAGGTAAATCTCATTTTCTGGTGCGAATATTTAAAAGCTGATTTCAATAAGAGGTTACTATAAACTTGCAGGAAAATAAGTTTTGAAAAAATCTCAGCTATGAAACACTTAATATAGCATAAGTTAATATATACAAGTATTCATACCCCTCTATATTCCTGTATACTAACCTTACACAGCCAACTAGGTTTTAAAGCAGAATGCTTCCAGGAAAACAGTGGCTTCTGCAGATCATACACAAAAGACTTGCCTTTTTCTATGGTTTACTGGTCAGGTATTTTCAACAGAAGTTTCAATCCTCCCATATACTTTAGGTCACTGAATTCCTATCCCAGCGATACTTTGCACATTATTTACTATATCTGAACAACAAGAATCCAAAATTTATTGATTCTTTAAAGGAAGGAGCATCAAATGCATTCAATAAATTAAATTCCTCCATCTCTCAGGCTTCCAATACACTACTCTTCCCTCCAACTCTAGCATGGAAATCATCATTTTTTTAGGTTTGGCATCACATACAATCCCAGGAGCTTTCTGGTTTTTTTTCTTGCTTCTTTGCTCCTCACCAGACATTATATGTTCATTGCTTTTTTTCTTCTGCCATAGCAGAAATCACGTTTTCCTCCCTGCTTTTGTTCTCTTCACACGAGGAACACTCATCACAATTTCTTCCATGAGCTTCTTCCTCATTTTTCCCTATCCCTGTTTTCTCATCAATTAGATGAGCTCTGTAAGACCTTCTTCCCCATACTCATATTTGCCCTTCTCTAGGACAGGTTCACGCCAATAATGTCTTGACAACTCCTGACATCCTAAACTAGGTTTAGATTTTTTTGTTTGTTTATTGGGGTTTTTTTTACAGAAAAAAGCACATAATGTTTTTTCAGCTATCAGTACTTCTCAATGCAGGAAAAGCAGCAATAATATTGACACTTCTACAAAGTAACAGGTTTCTATAGTTTCCTTAAGAGTTTGCCTTCAAATTGGAAATACCCACCTCCAAAGCACAGTGATACCTAAGGCTTTACAGAGTATTTCTCAACCCATATCTAGTCTATCAATGCAAAAATAGCTCTGACAGCACAACGTTCACAAGTCTTTTGGTGCAGATTATCCTGCAACAGACTCAAGTGAAAAGGATAATGGTGACACTCTTCATCCATTTCAGTGTAAAGTCAAACAAGTTACCTTAAACTGATACTGAAGGCTGTCTAAATCAAAGGGTTTGATATAGAAGCAGAAGAGGATGCAATTTACAGTCTATTTTATTGGTTTTATTGTGACAGTAATAGAAAATAAAATAAATATTTCATGCTACTAAGCAACTTCCACAATGCCTGCCTAGCAATACAATCACCTGATAACGTCCCATTGAAGTAAACAAACCACTTGCATTTTAGTTCAGATAAGAAGTCTTGACATAAAATAAGCAATTCTTACACTAAGGCTACTTTGGTTTTCCTGACAGATAGGAGCACACAATGAGGATGTCTTTCAGATTAAACTAGGCTGAAAAATCATCTCCACTACTGAGCTTTAGTCCACAGACTGCCTCCACCCTGATCCTAACCATATACTGAAAAGTATATGGTTTGAACGGGAGCTCAGTACCAACTGTAGGCAGATACTCTGTACTCCTCATACAATAAATAGCATCCAATAGTGTGATAAAACTCTTACATAACAATGGGTAAGCAAGGATAATGGGACATGAATTTAAAGAGTGCATTTCACATTGAAGAATGGAAATAGCTGAAATACACCTAAAATAAACATAGTGCTTTTATAACTTTATAACTAATTGAAGAATAAATACCTAAAAGAATATTTATGTATTGGACAGAGGCAAGTGTCACAAAGTCATTGTTCGAATCAGTATTAACTCCTTTTCCTCAGACTAAATTTATATATGTAATACTGCTACTCAGTACATTGAGAAGAATAGTCTTCATTATAAGTTCTCTTCTCCAGGAAAAAAATGAGACTAGACAAAAAAAGCCAAAAAACCCACACACACTCCCAAAACAAAACAAAACAAAAACAACCAACCCAAAGAAAAAAAAAAAAAAAAAAGAGAAAAAAAGAAAACCACACAAAATACCATTGCAATTATTCAGATTTTTTTATTATCTGTCCCTACTCAGGGTGCACAAGAGATAACCATTAATATTAAACCATGGGAACTAACAAAATAAAGTTTAAGTTGCATTAATTTTAAATAGTACCATGCTCAAGATACTACAGAACCAGCAGGTGATGCATCATTTATTGACTCTTGGCTTCTCAGACAGGCAGATTCTGTCTGATATAATCATGTACCTGATATAATCAGGTACTATAGATCACAAAGATGTGTTGCACAAACAAAAGCAAGCACATATGCATGAAAGATGCAAAGTTTTCATCAGAACCAGTTGAACTACAACAAATTAAGAAGTTCTGTATGTAAGTCTTAAAGATGAATGCAGAAATATGTAATGTAAAACCATTCAAAACTGAAGCATATGCCAGAAATGCAACAGAAATCCCACTGAGCTTTTTTAATTCCTGTTTTTTTAAACACTCCAAAGTCCATAGTTCATGCACAAGATATGTTGTTGCTAGTATTTGTTTGCCTGTTTACTAAGTAAATAATTAAGAAGGGAGAAGATGAGTTCCCTTAGCCACATATGGCTTTCTCTGTAACATGTAGTCTACAAATATATTCAAACTGTAAAAATTCATATACCTTATCACAAGAGATGCTAGAGATTTAACTGTTGGGATGTTGATAGGTTGATGTTCATAGAATCATAGAATGGGAGGGGTTGGAAGGGACCTCCAGAGATCACAGAGTCCAACCCTGCTGCCAGTGCAGA
>JAAGNO010017045.1:58024-69029 GCA_033439905.1 Ceryle rudis
TTCATAGAATCATAGAATGGGAGGGGTTGGAAGGGACCTCCAGAGATCACAGAGTCCAACCCTGCTGCCAGTGCAGAATCACTGAGGGCAGGCCACACAGGAACAGATCCAGGGGGGTCTTGAAAGTCTCCAGGGAAGCAGACTCCGCAACCTCTCTGAGCAGCCTGTTCCAGGGCTCTGTCACTCTCACAGTCAAGAAGTTTTTCCTCATGTTGAGGTGGAACTTCCTGTGTTTCCCCCTGCTACCATTACCTCTCGTCCTATCACAGGGCACCACTGAAAAGAGACTGGCATGTTCATGCCTTATACTTTGTTGTACTCAGCATATAAACACATAAGTGTACTTATGTCATTTTAGTGGAAACCTGAAAACAGAGAATCCAAATAACTAAAAAGGGAAGTTGAAGTAGAAAGCTAAACAGTGAGTGGACTACATGTGTCAGAGAACTCAGTGTATGGGTAATGAATTATTCTATTTTTCACGTAATAGTCCATAAGAATATTCTCACTGTGCAAATCCGAATGGGAACTGACAATTTAGTTGAGCTATCCAGCTGACAGCTCTTTATCCAACAGCAAAGAGGTTTTTCTTTCAAATACAGCATAAATCAGAAGAAAACTGGCAAGAGTATGCCATCTGGTAAACACGTACTTTCTCTGTCTGCTTTGTTGATGTCAAGTAAAGGAACATGCCTCAGAAGTTACACTGACATTACATTTTGATCACTGAATGTGATTCATTCTTACCATGAGCTCGTAGAGAAAAACACTGCCAAGAGTTCCAGTTTCAAAATATACTTTCCTTACAGGATCAACAGTGCTGAGGCTGTCAGACCACCTGAAAGCGTTCTCAGCCACAAAGTAAAGTATCAGTTACAGCAAAGCTAACTAAAAGAGTAAAGTGGAAGGGCATCCTCTGTGGAAAATGTATGGTTTTCATCACTGTAGCATCAGTGAACTCTACAAACTGCACAGGTAAAATGTCTGAATTCCTAACACTTATCTTGAGACTCAGGCACTTGAAAAGCAGAAGAAAAAAAAAAAACAAAACCTCAAGTAAGGAAGAACTGATTCCTTAACTGATACTTTATTATGTTTAAAAAAAGAAAAAAGAACACCCTGCTCAATTTGAAACAGGCAGTCAACATTTTCATATCCTAGCGAAGACCACCAGCATTCTAGAAAGACCAAACATTACTTCAGTGTATGGGAAGCCAATCCACAATAATGGAACAGTATTTTTGCTAGATGTTTTTATGGCTATGTAGAAATGGTACTTCTCTATTCCTCTTTGACACACTCTTTTTCCAAATAAAGGTTAATAAAGTCAAAAACTGCCAACTCGAAATTAAAATTACATACAAGAAATCAGAAAGCCTTTATACTTACAATATGGATATGTGTACAGACAAAGAACTGAACTGATGATTTTTCAGCCTTAGTAGTACTGACAGAGGACTAAACAGCTTGAATTTGAACTACTGACTCAATATCTTGCAAATCAAGACTTTCCTAAAGAATATTTAGGAGAAAAGGGAGTGTATTGTGACACAGGGACGACACCGATCTATTACCTCCTAGCTGCACATAGGCAGCCTTCTACTGTCTTATGGATGACAGTGCACTGATGTACAGTTCAGAAAATCACTGGTACTGTCCTTGATGGCATTATGTTTAACAAAGATGGACCAGTAAGTCCCACCTCAGAAATTCGGGCATTCTTTCTGAATAGTCCAGAAGTCACTTGTCTTATGAAATACATCCAAACTGACAGTCAGGGTCACAACAGAGCTGTTAAAATATGTGGAGTTTCTAGTCTTCATGCTGAAATTCACAGATAAGCATGTTCTACTATAAAGAAAAGAGGTGATTTTTTTTTGTTTGTTTGTTTGTTTTGGGGGTTTTTTTGTCTTATCCGAAAAATAAAACTAGATGTATGGACGTCTTGACCAGAATAGAACACAGAGACAACTTTTGTTTCTCCAAGTTGAATTCAGACAATGGAATTCTCCTTAAAAAGAATCATCCAAGAGTGGGAGGGCCTCAATTTCCCAAATTCTTCTATTTTTAGCAGACCTAACAGATGTCAGAAAAGCGATTTCCATTAAAAGGTTCATATGGAGCAGATGCCACTAGACTGAAAAGCTTTTCTCAGGGGAAACCAAGTCAAGAGTTTAATACAGGTAAAAATCCTCTGCAAAAACCTCTATTTTGGCCAGATAGCAAAAATGAATAAATTTATAGCAGAAGTCATTGAGGAATTTAAAATAGAATAATATAGTATCAAACAAAATGGAGAAAAGTTTCCAAAAGTAAAACAGATCCAGCTGGTTTCCAGACTGAAAAATCTGTTCATCTTAGCTCTAAAATAAATGCCTCATCTTCTGTCTGGCTACTTCCAGGAATCCACATGAAATGTAAGCCTACAATATTGCTTAGAGTCTCTCAACGTACAGGCTGTGGAGGTACAGACAAATGATCAAGATCTGGATGCAAATGTCTGAAAACCATGTCAGCAGGCTTAGTACTTTCCATCAGGTTGAACCACCATAACTCCAACATAAAGGAGGAATTTGATGTTATGTAATTTGATGTGACAGACATGACCTGTTTCAAAAAAAGCTCAGATGTCTAGTGCATTCATATTTTGTGTAGTCTTCTTTACTGACCTAACAAGGCGTCCAAGTTCCTTTCCTGAGCAGGAAGGTATGTGTCTATGAGGATGACAGTACTAGTGAGGAAAAAGCATTCTACTGTAGGTTTCCTGTAGTCCTGTCAGTAGAGAATTCAATAATGACCGTGGAATTTTTATCCATATTGTTATTCAGTGTATTAGAAAACACAGATGATATTCCAAAACCAGTCTGACATGAATCATAGAATCATCATAGAATCACAGACTACCTTTAAAGGTCACTTAGTCCAACCCCATAACAGCTCAATTGAGCTCTAATGTCTGAAGTTAGAACAGGTGAAATATCTGCATAGCAATTTCCAGTTCCAGGGACCTGACTGACAGAGGTACTGACTGACTAGCCTCAAGTTTATCTTTTTTTTAAAGCACAGCTGCCCTACCTAAGCCAGTCATTTGGACGCCTCACTCAGTTTAGGTGGCTAAATTCCAAGGAAACCCTGAAGTTGCAGAGTCAAAATGGCAGGATCATGTACTGATCATGATTCTTACTCAAAACAGAAGTGTTTTTCTTAAGGTGTTCAAATCACAACATGAACATTAGAGGATTGCTTGGATTGCTTTACATTTCTAGTGAAGCAAAAGCATCAAAGCAGATTCAGGACAAGCTCTTGAGACGTGTAGAAATATCTGCAAAGTGAATGGCTGGAGGCAAAAGATGATAACCCTTCAAACAACCAATGTTATTGATCTGAAGTTGTAGAGATATCTGATAAGAAGAAAACTGGATAAAAGATAGCCTATATGTGTGCCAGAAGAAACAACTAACCAACTATTACCAGCCATCTGAATTAACATCAGACAACAAGAAGACAATTTTTTTTTAACCTATTCTTTAGCTACCTAAAACAGTTTTACCAGAACAGGGGTAAGAGTGAGACCTGCTGGTACTGAAACTTTTACGGGAACATTCCTCTATGATTCAGCACCACCATCTTTCAGTGATACAGAGGAAGTAACACAATCCAATCCAACGGCATTTGCAAACACTCAGATCATAGCAGATGATGATGGCACTCTCAGAAGGTATTTCTGGATCCTGGTTCTCCACCCTACCCAGGTTCAAAGTTTGAAAGACAACAATATTACGTGAGTTAAAGATGTTCTCCCTCTAAACAACATAATAACTTGAGTTCAATTTGGCATATAATAGAAAAACTTATATTTAGTAACACTCCTGGAAAGGCTAGGATTACTGATAGAGAAGGCATGGACAAGGCAGAGCAGCAGGTACACATGACTTATAGAAGACAACGGAAGGAGGCAAGGTTTACAGAGAGAAATTAACACAGTCAGAATCTCAGAGGACAAATGCAACTCACTATTTCAGGATTTTAAACAAACTGAAATGTCCCTAGGTAAGGCTCTGTCCAAGCATCAAGTACTAGGAAAGGCAGAGTACACCTCTGCAGATATAAGACAGTACAATATTTTCCAGACAACGGTGAAAAACATTAATACATTTTGAGTTATCCACAACATGGACATACAGGTGAAACCATCAGCTGAATATCGAATTGATCATTTTAAGTGTCTGCTGAATTATTTAAGACAAACTAGAGTTCATCAGGCCTCACTCTAATCCTCAATTTACTCTAGTGGAATCTTTTCCTTTGGTACGAACTCATTAAAAACACATCCATCAATGAACAAGCCGTGAAGCCATGTGAGGATTGCTGGCCAAATTCTATTTGGGTTAGATATTAGTGTATTTCACAAGGTCTGGGCATTAATTATTTCTGAAGCAATATTTCATAATTCCCTCAATTTTATCTTTGAGTAAATAAAAGTGATCAATAAAAAAAAAGTGGGGGTTTTTTTCCACTCCCAGACAACATAGGAACATATTTCCAAATATTTCAAGTTTTATGAAAAGAAATAAAGCAGAAGCTATCACATCTGGCTCTTGAGATACTATTCTCAGTATGAGACTGCTAGTACAGTTGCCTACACCTGAAGTCAAATGTCCACTAATACCATCCTGACAAGTATTAGCAACTTTTTACATCGAAAGTGTTTACAAATAATTTCAATATTTTTAAATGGAATTGTGTTCATGGATTTAAAAACATACTATTAAATTAAATGTGTCCAGGATTATTTTGCACCACTAAAAATTACAGGCCCTGACGAGTCTATGTGCTTACTACTGGACTCAGCACCCACCACAAAGCATAAACAAATCAGAACTACTTTTGGGAATGGTTCCTGGTGCAAAAAGGCAGTTAACATATGGTGACATAGTTAGGTCTTAGCATTGTTGTGTGGGAAAGAAAGCGGGGAGAAGTGGATGTATACTGCTGGGGAGTTGGTGGGGAACTACAGCTACAGAACATTCTTAGCTGGAGCAGCAAGAAAGCCTAACCTATCACCCTATCATAACAACACACAACTCTCTAGAATCAATCAAATTCTGAGTATTCTGGCACTCAACTATATAAACTGCATCTCAAAATAACTTGGGGAGGGTGGGGGCAAAGAGCTGGAGCCACCTGTTAGGGGACCAAACAGTGACATGCACATCTGTGACTCCAAAAATGTGCTGAGATGTGAAGCCTGAGAGTTTTAGGGATGCCTGTAAGACACTTGAGTTCTGAACAGCTGGAACATGCTTGTACCTAGCTTCCCTACAATGCGCCGCTCTGTCATGCTCCCCATGATGAAAAAGGAAAAATGTCCTTTGTAACCATTGTAAGTTGCCTTAATAAACCTATCTGCTTTTGTTTCAGTCTTGAGTCTTCAAGTATCTGACTGGGCACTCCACTCATGAGATCTGCTAGCTCCAAAACCATGCCCAGAATGTTTTTTGGAAAGTGTAATTCTGCAAAGGCCAAAAGCATACCTGTGTCTATTCAAACAAATCAGCACTACGGACAATTAAGGTTTAGTGTTCAAGGACATTCTCTGGTACTCTTTAGTTGATTAGTATAGATGCAGCCTCAGAATATCATCTAGTGATTTGTAATGTCCACAACTGCTATAAATAGTAGAATACAAGCTGTTTCAGAAAGTTGCTTTCAAAATATTGAATAATATTCAAAACCAATATAAAAATTGATGAGAATTGAATTTGGATGGGTTTGGTCACTATTATTCCCTGAATTATTTCAGTACAATAAAAGGAAAGGCCACAAAAGACAGGAAGGGCTGCATAGGCTAAACAACACTTAGAGATGAAAAAGATGAAAGGATTTCAGGACCTCATACAAAATGCAAAAGCTATGTGGATTCACTGAATCATCACCTGCAACAAGTTATTTGAATCAACCATTATTTTCCTTCCTCAAATATAAACATATTAAGAAGTATGAAAAAACCCAAATCCATCCAAAATTTGCCTCAAGCATTTTCAGTATAAAACAACAATGCAAGTAAATTCAGTAAATCTTTATCATTCTAGAATCTTTTTTTTCTGAATTCCAAAGTATAACTTGTGTGCACAAAACCTGAGATAAGTGTAGCTCAAAGAATAGGAAATCATTCTGTGTTACCAATTCCTTAACGTTAATCCCCTAATAAAATCAGTTTGAGATTAATTTCCAGGTGGCTT
This sequence comes from Ceryle rudis, assembly GCA_033439905.1. Lineage (NCBI taxonomy): Eukaryota > Metazoa > Chordata > Aves > Coraciiformes > Cerylidae > Ceryle > Ceryle rudis. The sequence goes on from JAAGNO010017045.1 coordinate 64,267, forward strand.
ACTTAGTAAAGACAGAGGGCAGATAGTCATGCTATGACATAGGCTTCAACTGAGATTATTGATATGATATCCTAGGTGCAAAGTGTTTATTTTCATCAGAAATATGTTCTTAAAAATATACAATTAGGCAGTAATACTGATTGCAATGTTTATATGTCATAAGCTACCCCAAATACTACTGTGTTTGGACATTTGGGTTAGTGTATGCACAGAATAAACAGGAAAACATCCTTCACCCCACTCTGCTTTACTACAGGAGAAAAGGAAATTATCTAAGAGCCAGTCACAATAGAGTAGTGTAACAAGAGGATAGTTACTGTAATCTGAATTATCATGCTTCCGACAGAAGGATAGTGTATCCAACTACCCCTCCAAGTAAGTATTGTTTTAAATGTAAATTACATCAACATTTCTGAAATACTTAAGATGTATATTTATTATTTCCATAGTCCTTCAAACACCATACTTACTCCACAAATAAAAAGGACAGTCAGTAAGTTCTTTTTCAAGGGCATGATTCTTGATGAATAGATTTTTAGAAGCTGAAAGACTCCAACATTATCTTTTCCTTAGGGGACCTTCCTGTCTGCAGGACATTCACTCGATCAGGCTCCCTAGGGAAGTGGTCATGTCAGAGTTCAAGGAGCATCTGGATAACGCTTTTAGTCATATGAATTTGGTTTAGGCAGCCTTGTGAGGAGCAAGGAGTTGGAATCAATGGTCCTTATGGGTCCCACCTAACTCAAGTTATTCTATGATTATTCCTTTTCTTACTAGCTCACCAGCAAAACTCTAAGCATGTACTTTAAACGTAGATTCCTAACAAGGAAAAGAAAACAGTGGGCAGCAACCTGGCCAAGATGTACAAGAAGCTGAAGTTAGGACATTCTGAGATAAAGACAACTTCATAGCAATTGATGACTTCTGATCATATAGAAAATCTGTCCAAAAACCTTGTTGTCACCAATCAACAACCACCACAGAGACATAAAATGGTGTTGAAAGATTCCTTTGTACTCTGTGCTGCACATTAGTGATCCTGTCCAGACTGGAAGTGCACACGGTAGTGCACAGAATATGGGTGTAACAGTACATGGGAATTAAATCTGTACATGACTAAGCAGGTAAAAAATCAATTTACCTCAGATTTTGTAAGTAAAAATCACTTTTCCCCCTCCATAAAGTCTCACACAGAAAGTTGGTTTGGTTTTTTTCCTATGTTCATTTTTCAGTGCAAGTCTGAAACTTGAAAGCTTTAGGTTAATGTAAACTTCTCTTTATCCTTCAACTTAGAAACAAGTTCAGAGAGTTTACTTCAAACAAGCAAGCAAAGATATGCCCTAATCAGTTGCTTCATGACCCTTACATTTTAATATCTCAGAAAAAAAACCCCTCAGACTCTGATATAATTAACACAAATGAACAGTAAAATATAATCTTCAGTAATTTAATACTTCACATTTAAAAAGCACTGAACAAATGTAGACTCACATATATCTATTAGAGCTTTATTAAAAACAATTACAGCAAACAATGGTTTATTCTTCTACTTTCTACCAATCTCAGATAAGCACATATTATTTCTTTTCTCCCACTATGTTTTAAAAGGCCCTGAACTTACTTGCCTGAAATTAATACCACTGAAATACAGGATCATATTCTTAATTATGCTGTATTTGTGCAAGTGATCTCCATTATTTCTTTCTTTTCTTATTTTCAAAGCATCCTACACAACTGTTAACTATAACTCAGAATAGCATTTACCTTGGACTTCCTATTTATTTACAAGATAATCTTCCCTTAAAAAAAGGTTCATAAGTGTTCTTGTTGAAAAATTATTCTACGAGTCATGTTTTCCAATATACTAGCTGATCTACAAACTTTTAGCTTCTGCTTTCTTCAATGTACCAATATTTTTCTTTTATTTTGTCATCCTTAAGTTCTGTTCCTGTGAAGCTGAACTGCATCTCCATGGTCCAAATCCCTTTATTTTATCTGGGGGTTTTTGTACTTAAGATTATCCGTGGTGGTCTTTCTCCTTTTAAATTTCTCTCAAGAGAATATCAAAATGAGCATTATTTTTTTCTGACATTATCAGCATCTTCACTTGGCAGCCACATGGTGCTTTAAATGGCCAAAACAAGAGATAAGAAAAACAGGGCTGTCCCCAGGTGAGTAGACAGTAGACTCATACCAGAACGCTGTCAGTGCCTGGAGTACAAAGGAAGAAACATACTCTAATGGAGTGGAACTGAAGGAATGTTAGATGCCAGCTTAGCTCACACAGCCAGAGAAAGGCCCCTTTGCTCCTGGAAGGCCACACAGTACCCTAAGAGCAATATTAAGAAGGCAAAAAAAAATAAACAACCAACCACAAAGCTAGTATGTTGTTTTCTGTCTCAGCTGTGACTAGAAGCGTGTTGCATGGTCATCAATGCTCAAGACAGACATCATGCTATGCCACCCAGACAAAACCACTGTCGTCAAAAGGAGCAGAAATTCAAGATGATAAAATAATAGCTAGAACATGGGACAGTGTAATTATATGTGAGTAAATATAAGAAATTCCTCAATGTGTGGCAGGAAGCTGTCCAGTATTTCATGGAACTATGAGAGAAAAAGGGGTAGTGAAGCTGTCAGGGCTTCTGTCAGACAACACAATAGCAGGGCTGAAAAATACACTCAAGGCTTGGGCCTTGGTCTTTGAGAATTTCAAACACAGACAGGACCACTTCTTTGCACTTTCGAAGTGACCAAACTTTAAGAATTTCACACAATCAAGATAAGGAACTCTTACCAACTAGAGAGCAATTGTGAGAAGAAATTGAAAAAGAAAGAAAAAACAAACAAACAAACAAACAAACAAAAAAACAAAACAAAACAAAACACAAAAACAAAACAAACAAACAAAAAAAAAAAGGAAGAAAAATTTGTTTACATGAGGAATATAGAAAGACAAAAACCACACATGAGCTTGTCACGGTTTAGGGTCAGGGTGGCCCCTTAGACCTATAACAGACACTCTGTTAACCCCCCTCCCTCCCTCCCCAAAGGGGAAGAGAAAGGGAATAAGGGAGAGAGACTCAGCCATTAGAAAAGGAAACTAGAACAGCTTTAATGAGAATAATAATAACAACAACAATAATAGAATATGTACAAATATACACAAAACCAGTATGGAACCCAACCCCACTGATGGTAATTACATCACCATCAGCACTGGTGCTATGCAGCAGGCACCGGAGGAGTCCCAGACTGGGCCCAGCAGCAGACAGGAGCTGCGTTCAGGAGCTGGGTTCTGGTACTGGATTCAGGAACACACCGATTGGGATCAAAGGCAGAACGGACAGAGTCCTCCTTGGATGCTCTGAGGAAGGAACCGAGAGAGGACCTGAGCTGAGCCAAGCCAAGCAAAGCTGGCAAAGCTGTCCAAGAGGGGAGAAGAGCCTGGGAGCCTCCAGAGAGAGGGTGAGCAAGCAAGCGAGCAAGCTAAGAAGTTAGCAAAACTTTAGACCCTCCAGATCCCTCAGCTTTATACCCAATATGCTGTCTATGGGCTGGAATACCTCGTTGGTCAGTTTGGGGTCACCTGCCCTGTCCACTCCTCCCTGCAGGTGTGGCCTTTCACTCTCCTGCACCCCCCCGTGTTGTACCCAAGATCCAGCAGTGGCCTTGGTCTGCACACCAATCCTTGGTAGTAACTCTAACCATGGGGTGTTATCACTGCCAGCAGCAGACACTGTCTGTGAAAACAGGCTGCTGACTTCAGACAGTGCAGGTAGTTAGAAGAACTGAGATGAAAAGTAAAATCACTGAACAGAAGTAGTTCTGTTCTCACTCAAATCAGGACAGATTTCTATATAGCTCATAATTGTTAATTCTTTCATCCAGACAAACACAGAATAAGGCTATTTCTTTTCCTATGTGCATAAATCTATACAAGTCTTTGATTTTTCTCATCCACTTCTACAGAAGGTCAGTGTTAGCTTTTCCTGTGAGGATTTCACTAGGAAGGAATATTCTTTTAATTGTATCTGTAGGCTGCAGGAAAAGGATTGTCATGTCTTTGTAACAGTGGCACTTGCTGTTGGTAGTTATCTGTGTGGATATCAAATACCTGTACTTAAATATTGGAACAGCTGCAATACAGCTATGGGATTTTAAACCAGCCATCATTATTCTGAATCAGCTGACAAGTGTTGTTCTGGTCAGGAAACACCACTACATTGAACTGGTGCCACTTACAGATGTGACAAAGGCAGTCTTCTTTGTGTATAGGTGCTTGTGAAACAAAACTAGTTCTGAAGTGGTGCTTTTGCTGAAAGCTGTTTTTGCTGTTCATTTTTAATCCATCTTTAACAAGAGTCATTGTACATCTAATGTAGTGCTGGTTTCTGTGTTCTCGGGAGTCCTCCAACTACAATCTGGGAGCAAGAAGAAAAAAAGGGGAGTAACACCACTGATTTTAATATTTATTTTCCAAGGTTTTCATACATAGTTTTTGGATTGAAACCAATTTATCAATTTCTGTCAGTCCAAATTTCTTACTTACAAAAGCTAACAAAATCTTTTGCTTTTTATTACTTGTTGAGGTTTTATCAGATATTCAAGGAATCTATTTATAGTTCATCGCTATCTTAAGCTTACATTACTGATTAAATTACCACCATTTATCTCATTGAATAGGTCTCTCAGATCCTTTAAAAGAAGTATCCTCCCTCAAAAAAAAAAAACCCAGTCAAAGCATATTTTGGTTTTTTTTG
>JAAGNO010017046.1:0-11228 GCA_033439905.1 Ceryle rudis
GAAAACACTCCATGTGTGTGAAATTAATTTAAAAGAGAAAAAAAAGTAAAAGGCAAAAAAAAAAAAAAAAAAAAAAAAAAAAAAAGGGAAAAAACCCAACCAAACAACTTTTTTATTGTAAGGATGAGAAAGCAATATCTAGAAAGAGAAAAATATCTCCCTCATTAGTGGTCCTTAAAACCAGACTGGACAAATATTTCTCAGGAATGACTTGGTTACAATTGAATCTGTCTTTGACTGGGGGATGAACAAGAAGACTTCCAAATCTTTGAACACTGCCTGGATGCAGGGTGAAGAAGATCATTCACCCACAGAAAGATTTCTCAAGGTAGTCAAAACCATGAAAGATATCATCCAGAAACGGTCACGAGGTGTAGAGTACAGTAGTAACAGAGCTTATCAAAAGTGTATCAGGTTGAGATTGGAGTTCCTGCACTAGATCTGTCACAGATTCACTTAATATGAAATTCAAATTCTATTAAAATATTAGCAAGTTGAGAAGTACTGATAATGTATGTGTTTCACCTCACATGAATTTGATTTTATTTTTCTGTTGCACTATCAAAATTAATTGTATTTAGGATGTTGCATAATGTGTTACTGTTGGGAATCCAGATGGTATTTTTTAATTATTTAAAAGCTACAATGGATGTAGGCCAAGGCTGTGTATCTCTTGGACTCTAGCAAAACCTGGAATAAGATCAATCAAGTGGACATGCCTAACATTTAAAAATGGTGACAGTTCACAGTACATTTAACTTAATTATCCTATTTATTTTAAAAGTGACTTATAGCAAAGAATGTGTCTTTTATAACAGTTTTCCTATTATTTCTTACTTCCCGTGCTTGGATAACAGTTCATTCCAGACCAGTCCAGCTTCCTTTGCTTGATCCTGCAGCAAAGTCATAATAATCCTATTGGTAACATTACAAGCTGTTGCTATGGAAATTAATATATTATCTCAGAAAAATGACAGATGGGTTGAAGATGGAACAAACCCATACTTAAACACTGATCCTTACATGACTAGCTAATCCCTAAATGGATGTCACTTAGAGAGTAGCTAATTTCAAAGACTTTAGTGAAACCATATGAATAGCCAGAACTGCAAAGGTCAGAGGATATGTTAAGTTAGTTCGCTTGGAAAGAGTTAAATTCTCTCTGCTTCATTCCCACTTGTGGCCCACATTGCTTTTCTATATATATGTTCCAGACAACCTGTAGGAGGTCAGGAACCATCATGAGGTAGCAGGAGTTTAGCAGTACTGTGTGTGCAGCTTAATAACAGCTTCCTTTCATCCTCCACTCTGTGTGAATTATGTCATTAGAGAAAGAAGTGGTTTCCATGACAAGGCAGCAGCAACAAAGTAGCTATCATTTGCTGATACACTTCAGATTTAAAAACAGAAAACAAAGACAATGTTTATTACTTTGCCATCATACAAAGGGATATGTTGCATATTTTCAGTCTATACTTGTTGAGGTTAATTTTTTCAGTTAAATTTAAACAAAAACATTAAGGATTTTTGATCACAGCAGTGTAAAATAGACTAAATTGTGGAGAATGCAGCATATAACAAGAGGAACATGCTCAAGAAGGCCAAAATAAGGAATGTGGGTTAGAAACTCCTCTGGGATACAAGTGCCAAGAGGGAACTAGATTAGGGAAATAGAATGAAAATTACCATGCCTTGGACTTCTAAAGGAGGAAAGAACCACTGTGATATGGAAATCTTCTTTAAGACTGACAAATGATAGTTGATTTTCATTCAATAATGAAAATCTTTTTCTTTCTGAGAAAACAGAAGGAAAATTACAACTGAAGATTTTTTTTCCTATTAAGAAATATTATGCTTGGTCGTTTTGATCACTTTGCCTTCAGAATCATTTGACTGTTTTTTATAAATCACATAACAACAGAGTCTTTGGCAGTGATTTTTTTTATATTTCTTGGCTATGAATAATGATGTCACAACAACTGTCAAAAACATATTGCTGGTAAATACTTAGGAAAAAAAAGATGGCTATGATGCTAGCAAAATGCTGAGAATTAAAAGTATCTTCTCATAATGCTATGAGTAGCAGTGATACTGCTACATATGAAAATGTATAACAGTAAATTTGAGTCACATCAGTAAACTATATATTATTTCAAAATGATAAAAACAATGTATATCAGAACAGGTACTTGACTTAAAATCTCCAGAACTCAAAGCCAATGACCTAAATTATGTCCTAATTTTATTCGCCAAAAAGTAGCAGCAGCACAAGGTTAAGCTATTATTTGAGTGATGAAAAAATGCTACTGCTATGAAATTCGTATCTTTTTCAGATTATAGCAATAATACCTGCACTGACCCAGTCTTTTACCTAAAATTCAATGAAACAAACAAGCAAAAATCCCAACCATCCACACCCCAGAGAGAAGCTAAGCAGTAATAACAAGCAGGATTAGAAAACATGGGTTGATAGGTCATGCCAGACATCTGTTGTGTAACGACACATGTCATGCTCTTCGGTACCTTGCATTTCATTTTTTATTTTTGTGTAAAATTAATCAGGTGGATGTAGGAGACTTTAAATTCTGCAGTTTTATTTAGGCATCTGCTAGGGACACGAGTGAATATACAAGAATGAGTCACAATGGACTACTGTTGTTGCTGTTAGGTGAAAGTCACAGATAGGTCAGAGCCATTAGGAACAGATAATAATGTTGCAATTGACTATAAAGCAAAGCTTATGTCCAAAGAAGAGTTAATGGGAAGACAGTATATAGTAGATCTGTCCTTTCTATGATACGTACTCTACGAATAGAGAATTTCTGTGATTTACTTCTTAAATAAAGTTTGAAGGTTTGTTATGTGGGTCAAGGATAACATTAATAATAATGCTTTGATTGGATTTGTAATTTCTCTTTCAAAAGAAATGGTAATATTTGGTCCTGTCAAGGCAGTTATAATGATCAAATATTTGTGATGTCATTTGGAGTTGATTATGTACACTTCTTCCAGGAAGGTAGGATACAGGTCATTTGAATATAAGACAACATTTTTGATAAGCTAACTTCTAAGAAAAAGAGCATCAACAGCTGTGTCGACAGAAGGAAACAAAGAGAAGCAGAAGGAATATCATGTCACAGGTATTTTTTATGCAAAAGGTAGAGTGGAATCTTCTGCAAGTCATACTCTAAAGCTGCCCTATATTTCTGAACAGCATTCCCTGGATACCTCTGAAACTGTGATAAGAATGCAAAAGAGATATCATGCCTTAACTATGCTTCCAGGATATTACAAGAACCCTGAAAATTTTCTAACCTGATGTTACAACCTCACAAGCAAATAGATAGCAAACAAAAGGTGCTAAGTATTTGATTCAACTGTTTATATTGATTCTTGATGCATTCCCAATGCATTGGTATTTCAGAACTTTCATTTTTAAGTTGAATAGTCTATAATTATGTTTACAGTGTGGTACTTTAAGGCTGTAGGGATGATTCATATCAATTCATGGAGGTTTAGATCAGAAAAATGACATGATTTTTTTGTACTAGGGTTCACTGCAGAAGAGATTATGAAGATCTTAATTTCTTATCCTTCTTTACAAGGCAGAGCTTTGATAAAATATCTTACATTGAAGTATCAGTAGCATAGATTTCAGTACAAAGCATTGAAATGAACAGAAACATAAAAAAAAAAAAATTGAAACATAATACTATTAATCCACAAACTCTAAAAGAGCTCAAATACAGAAATATCAGATTACTGCTTGTCATGCATAACCCATTATTTGAAGTAGACTAGATTGCATAAGATAATAGAAAGGACTACAGACCAGCATCATTGGTTTCTGTACTGTGCATGTTGGTAGAAACCAGCAAAGAATAGACCTAGGGACATTGATAAGTGACATCCTGAGAAAGTTTTAACACAGCTTTCACTGAAAGAAGTAATGAATATAAATCTGTTCAAGTTCTACGACATCTTTTGGGTAATATTGATCAGGATGATACAGACAGCTTGGACTTCCAATAAACATTTATAAGTTACTTTAGCAAAGGTTCTTAAAGAGACTAAATTGTCATTGAAAAAGGGGGATAGTTGTCTCGTAGATTTGTAACACCAGGTCTTCAGGAAGAAAAAGGAAAAAATAGGAAATCAGAGCTGCAAAGAAATAAGATTTTTACAATGGAGATTTCCTACAGAGACTTTCAAGCATCTGTGATGTGCACAATACTATTCAAAGTACTCATAAATAATGTGAAAAAAGGGAAAGTGGGAGGTAAGAGGAGCCTGCTGAAAGTACAGAATTATGACTGACCACAAAGAGCCTCAGAGGGATCAAACAGTTGTGAATGACTGGGTGATAAAGATGGCAGATGATAAACACAAAGTCATGCACGCATAGGAGAAAATAATCACAATTACACATATACAGCAATAAGCTCAAAATAACTATTAACCTGTAGGAAAGAGGGCTTAGTGTAAATATGGATGGTTCTGTGAAAATAGCTCACTGCTCAGAAGTAGTCAAAAACAAGTAAAATGTTGTGAATTATCTAAAAAAATAATAAATAATAAAGCATTTTGTTATGTCATTATTTCAATCTCTGTTGGGTTATCTCTCAAAATCTTCTAGAAGGTCTAGAAATGCTGCAGTGACAGAATAGATCAGATATATGTGGAGTTTCTACTTGACAAAAATTAAGTATTCCTTGGTCTTTAGAGAAATGGATGATGTATGAAGCATATAGGAAGCTAGGCATGTTATGCAGAAAATGAATAGGCAACATTTATTCTCCCTTTCTTTTCAGAATTTATTGTACAGCTGATGCAAAATTGGCAAAAGCGCTTGTGTGGACCCCTTTTCTGAATATGTAGAGTTGAACTATGGAACTCGTTGCAGAAAGTGAACAGGAAAAATTCAAAAATTATTAAGCAAATTCATTGAAGAAAAGCCCATGTATTAAACATGGTGCTATGGCTGCAACCTCAGGAGTGAGAAGTTTCAGAAACACCATCTACCAGATACTGGAGCCAGGGGGGAGACATTCAGTCCTTCCCACACTCTTTTTCTAATAATCTGTCACAGGCTACAGGGAGAGACAGGAGACCTTTACCCTGGCTTAATATGATGGGTTTTACATAAGGGACAAGCTGTGGAAAAGGGTAGTTATAGAGGCATAAAAGTCCTGATTTCAAATACATGGAAGTCAGAAGCAGGAATCCCGTTGGTGCCAGTGGCTTTGGCCCAGATCTATGCTTTCCACCCCTATATTGCCATCCCCTATCTGTAGGCACAGGAGGAGAAGCAGCCCCGTGCATCATTAAGTTACACTGAACACTGAAAGAGGCTTAAGATGCTCATGGACCTTCTACAGGTCATTCATGCCAGTATGAATTACTAACAGGACGGGTCTTCTTGCCAGCAGCGCTCAGCACATGTAGGATGTCACATTGAGGGGTGCGACCTCCAAGAAGACAGCCTGCCGAAATAGCTCTCTTCCATGTACTTCCTAAGCATTATGCCTTTTCAGCAGCTGTGAAGAGAGGATAAGTTAAAGCAGGCTTCGGCATTTAAAGTTTAACAGCATGGGGCAGATTATTTTCTCCGTCTGATCATTTTCCATCTGGCTTTCTGACATTCCTCACTTCTGTTCTTTGTGCCTGCTTCATCTAAGGTGTTTACTTTGCAGGGGTATCAGACAGACATGCATATTTGTTTCCAGCAGACTGAGGAATACAACTTTATAAGCCTTTGCTCCTGTACTTATCCAAAGTATAATAGACGTCCAGATCTATCATAGGAAAGGTGATAGCATATTTTGAAAGGGAAGCTCTTTGTTTCATTTTACGTCCATGTGCTATAGTTATCTCTAATAAACATCTAACCATAATATCTGAGTGCTAATAAGTACAAATTAATTTTCTCTTACAAAGGAAGCTAAACTGTTTCAGTACAAAGTCCAGTGTAAAGAGTTCCTCTGCTTTTAAATAGTTTTTGTAGGGGATTTTTTTTAAGCTATCCATTGATCACAACTGTAAACTTTTATCAACAAATTTGAAAACTGGAAGCTTCCTTCTATAGCAAAAGCTAAGATCCCTCAATTTTGCTAAAAACTTAAGTGCTAAAGCTTTAAGATAAATAACTTTTTCATAATTTAGAAATAAAATGCAAAGTTTTCTCCCTGTGCACTCATCTCTCACTTTCTAAACCCGTCAGAACTTTAGTTTCATTTTACGGGACAGTGTGTTGTGTTGCTGAGCACTGTGCAGCTATACCTTGGAGCAAAGGCGGTCTCCTATATTGTGACTTACACTGGTAAATGAAGCTCTTCTCTACAAATGAGCAGGCAAGGACTGACAGCTACTTTTTGAAAATAACTGAAGACTTCACAAGAGATTTTGCAAAATAACTTAAAATACCCAATTATTTTTTGTCTTAGAGAGTCAAAAGCTGAATTATACTTAATTTATAATTTAGGCTACCATATACTGAGGTTATTTCTTCTGACATTTGCTTAGGGAAACCTTACCTCTGGTTGAATCCCTGCCCAAGAATTTGGGGTTTACTAGGCAGAACAGAGACAAGCCTGTTCAGCCCACATGCTCTGAGCATTGCATCTCCTCCAGCTACACTTAGAGAGAACTGGAAAACATATGAATATAAAAATATCAGGGTTCACAATCAGCAGATGCAGACTTGCCACAGCTCTAGTAGCTCATTCTCCCCGCTTGCTCAGAGCCATACCACTGTCTGCCTGTGCATGGCTCATGCATGGTCACAGGGTATCACAGGGTGTTAGGGGTTGGAAGGGACCTTGGACATCTTCAAGTCCAACCCCCCTGCCAGAGCAGGATCATATAATCTAGCACAAGTCACACAGGAACGCATCCAGGTGGGTTTTGAAAATCACCAGAGAAGGAGACTCCACAGCCTCTCTGGGGAACCCATTCCAGTGCTCTGTGACCCTTACAGTAAAGAAGGTCCTCCTCATGTTAAGGTGGAACCTCTTGTGCTCCAGCTTTATAAAACGATAAAGAAAGCTATTGAGTAAAAGGAAGACCATTTGTACACGGGCATAGAAGTAGAAATAGTTGTGTAAACTAGGGTACAACTGCATGAGTTTGATGCTACTTTTCCAGATTAATCATGGGGATTAAAGGAATAACTGGCAAATTTTCCTCTTGTATTAGGAGAGCAGCTTTGCTTTCTGGAGGAGAATAGACCTATCTTGTGATTCCCTGGAAGACATAAATAATTTCATGTGACCATGCCAAAAGCATGCAGGCCAGGAAACTGCATATCGCTATAATAGATACATGACTTCATTTAGAAAGACTAGTAGATTACCTCAAGTTAATCTACTGGTTATAAATTTCCAGTGATAAAAGTTTTGGAGGATTCCCTTGTTAACTACTTAAGAAAAGTAGTGTATGTATACATATGTTTATATACACATACTTGCTTACATACATATATAAATATATCTTTATATATTTATGGCTGATCTTGGCTATAATTGCTGTCAGATGCTTGAGTTTTCATAAGATTTATTTGCAACACAGTTTCAGATCAACTGGAAGTATGTTTACAAAATAGCAGGTGCATTTCCACACCCAAAGGAAACATTTAACTTTCTCAAAGGTATGCACACAGTTTTTTTCAGATGCTAGAAAGGAATTTATCTACAGTGGTAAGTCTACCAATAATAATGGTGTTGAGTCCTGGCAGTTCAAAACCAGATGTTATGATATCCTGTGGAGTCTTGTTGTCATGTGCAAGCTCTGGCTTCTCTAGGAAATGATTCATAAAATGGCTGCAATTAAAAAAACCTGTTCTTCTTAACAGTCACTATTCCTAGTTGTTGTTCACAATTCTGCTCCATGTCTGTTTTGTTTCTACAGGAAAACTTCAGCCAGCATTCACAGGTTCTCAAGAGCTGCTTATTTTAAGCTCATCCACTATGATTGCTATGATTATGACTAGGCCTTGGCATGTGTTATTCTCAGGTATGATATTTGAAGATATTAACATAACTTGAAAAGTCATATATAGAAAGGGACTTCTACTAAAGGAGGGAATGCACCTACAATCTACTGCCTAAAATAGGAAAATAAAAACATTAACATCAGATATTGCCATTTCTCAGTCACAAAATGCTGCCTAGGGAGACTATGATTAAGTTTAAAAACATATGTGCATTTTTTCCTGTATTAATGTTTTGAAACTGACCACTTTCAATCACTGTACAGGTTAATTGACAATTGATACAAATCACCTGATATAAAATATACCTATATCACCATGAAATGTGATTGCAAATCTTCTTAGGCTAATTCAAAGAGCAAAGTAGGTTTCTTCTTATGCTGTCCCCTCATTACTGTCACATATCTTGTGCTTTATGCACGTGTCCTTTGAGTGAGGAATCTTAGTAGAGTGATGTATGCTGACACAGTTTTGATAGAATTTCATTACTCCAAGCATCCCAGCCATCCTTGTCACATAAGGATGAAGTTGCATATTAGGGCACTCCAGAGCCAGATGCAACTTCTGTAACCTTTGATGGACTTCTCTTCCATGAAATTGTCCAAAGTCCTCTTCAGCCTATGTAAGATGTCATAACCGACAATATGCCATGTCAAACTGTTGTGTCAAACTGCATGTGAGAGCAACACACTTTTGTTTCAAGCCTGCCTCCTACTAGTTTAATGAGAAATTTCCATACTTATGTGAAAGAGACCATAGATTGACCACTATTCCCTCTCTCATGATACTTGTGACACTCTTTCTTTAGATCTTTATAAAATGCCCCCCAAAGTGATGATACTCACAAAATAAAAACTGCTAGCTAAAGGAATCACTGTCACTGCTGGTACAGGAGCTGCTCCATTCCTGAGTCCTTTGGTCAACTTTCTCTTTACTTTGAAGCATTTCATGTTTTGATTTGCTTTCTCCTCTGCAGGTATAGTCACTTGAACTGCACGCAATTTTGAAGACATGGCTGAACCCTCTATTTATACAGTAGCATGACAGTGTGCTCTGTTTTCTTTTCTACTCCTTTCACCATGAGGACTTAACAATTTGTGCTTTGCCTATTACTGAGCACTGATATATGTAACACAGATACAATAATGTAATATAGTAATATACATATTCCTGCTTAATTTCTTTAAGATTTTGGTAGACAGACCTTGCAGATACTCCACCAGCAAGATCACATTTATCTGAATACTTATCAATGTCCTCAAAGAACCTTCAAAATATCTAAGGCATGACCTTATTTTAGAAATATTCTGTTAAGTCAGCTGCAATCTATCCTGCTAATGCATGTCCACTAATGACACTAATTATTGCAATGTTTGATTAATTTGCCATGTATATTTGCGAGGTTTACACAGTGGTAGTGTTCTGCAATTCTACTTAGCCTTTCTTTAGAACAGATAGGATATTTGTCATATTTCAGTCTTTAGAATCAACTGTTTTAAATATGAAAATTCATAACACATTTAGCATTTAATCTAAGTTTCCTTTAGAGTTCTTGGGTAAATATTGACAGTTAGTTACTGTTCAGTTTGGTCACTTCGTTTCATAATCTCTTTTATAAACACTTCAGTTTTATACAACCTTTGAAGTCTCCCACAATGAACAATTTTGCCATCTATCAGGAAAAAAAAAAAGTGGCTTCAGTTTCCTTATCATTTTATCACTTACAATCTTAATCATCTACTGAGACTAGGACCTCCCTGGCTAATTTCTTGGTTCTGTCATTTTAATAGTAGTTTTTATGGTTTTTTGTGAAATCGTGAGTCAGGCTTGTCTTGGATATTTCTTATTGTATTTGTAATTTAACATTACAGAGGCCATGATCCTTTTTTCTTCATTTGGAAATGCCTTTGACTTTTTGAAGATTGTCTTCTTACTTTTAATGACCTTATTTACCCTTACCTTTTAATTACCTAATTACCCTTACATTTTTCTTTCAAAATGATGTTTTCTTTTGACCTTCGTTAAATATTTTTGAGAAGTAGCAGTCATTTTCTCTATGCTTATAGTACACTGTTATAAAATAATTTCTATGCCAGCTGGAACTTTTAACTGTCCTAGCTGCTTTTTTTAACAAACTTCATCTTTCATATAATTGTTCTTTCAAAGATAGGCACAAATGCCATGTATTTTAGAGAGGTTTATTGTTAAAAAAAAAAAAAAAAAAAAAAAATTGACAACAAATACATTGCTCACAGTAAAGCTTTTTGTACCATTGAGAATCACCTCTTGGATACTGTACATAACCAAGTCAATACCTTCATATGCCTTTTATTTTATGTAGATTTCATGTTATTCATTGATAGCATTACCTCACTAAACTGATTCTTTAACATTCTTTAACGTACAGCACAACTCCATCACTGGCATAACCTACTCTATTTTTCCTGGATACTTTGTGTCCTGTTTCTTTAATAGTTAAATGATACTAGAGTCGATCTTTCTATCAAGTTCCCAATATGTTTGTATCCATTAATTCATAATGCTCATTTTATTTTAAACTATGAACTTTTTGCAATGCAGTATGATGTACAGTTCATCAAGATAAAAAAAAAAGTATAATATTAAAACATAGATTAAGGTCTTTTTTTTTAACTATAGTTAGTGTTTCTCTTTAGGATATTGATTTCACTCATAAAATCCAAGTCTGGTTTTGGTTTTCAAATGTCTTGCCTTTTTCATTCAAGTCACATTGTGACAAAGTTTGCCACTTGTTTACTTTTTTCTAGAAGTATGTTAGTGTTCCCTCATGCCCCAGAGATCTGCAGATTTCAGCAGATTTGAGCAGATGACTAGAATTTTCTCTTGCACATTTAAACACTCTCCTTCTCAGACATACTCTGAAAGCCGTTTTAATGGATTTCAATGCAAATGAGAATGTGATAAACCAGGAATACAACCTTATGAAGGTTACTTCATTATCCAGCAACCAAAGTCACAAATCTTTGTCTTCATTCCAAATATAGGATTACATATGTTATTTGAACAACACTCTCCTAAGTCCCAGCAAAAGCTTCCTGTTCAGCCAGGTTGGTTGTTTTCCCTGCCAGTTTGTCTTACGACACATGGAGATAGCCTGCTCCTGTGCCTTTAAGAGCTCCTTCTTGGAAAAAAGTCCAGCCTTCCTGGACCCCTTTGCCCTCTAGGACTGTACCCCAAGGGACTTTCTCAACCAGTGTTCTAA
>JAAGNO010017046.1:11328-22950 GCA_033439905.1 Ceryle rudis
GCTGAGTCAGGAAGTTCTCTTCCACACACTCCAGGAATCTCCTAGATTGTTTCCTGTCTGCTGTGTTATATTTCCAGCAGATGTCTGGTAAGTTGAGATCCCCCACAAGAACAAGGTCTTGTGATTTTGTGGCTTCAATGGATTGTGATGGAGGTGATGGAGTGGCTATCAATCCATTTCACTTGAAGCTGACACATCTACACAGCACTGTGCAGCAACACTAGCTCAGGTTTGAAAGGCTCACAACACAGTTTACTACTGCCTTGGACGTTAGCACTATAGCAACATGACTTCCAGCCTGTAGTATGTTAACTCTGGTAGGCATCTAAGCAGCACATGGCTGCTCATTCATTCCCTACCCACAGCTGGACAGGAGATAGAATCAAAAGGGCAAAAACTTGTGGGTCAAAATAAAGACAGCTTAATAGATGAAGGAAAAAAAAAGAAAAACAGAAATGGTGTAAAAATCACTGTCAGCAGACATGCCCAACCAGTCTCCAAGCAATGGCTACTTAGGAATAACTCTGTCCTATGTTTATTGTCAACCATGATGTTGTATAGCATGGAATATCTCTTCAGTTACTTCGGGTCATCTGTCCCAGCTGTGACTCTCACAGCCTCTTGCCCACCCTGAGGCTACTTGATGGTGAAACAGAGGGCAAAACAGAGAAAGCCTTGATGCTGTGCAAGCCCTGTTCTACAATAGCCAAATCATTGGTGTTATCAACACTGTTCTGGTCACCAATCTAAAACACAGCACAATACAGACCAAGAAAATTAACTCCATCCCCGCTAGACCCAGTACCCACACTCAGATCTGCTTCAAACACCTACATTTGGGATAGCAGTGGAATGCAAAAATATGCAGAAAACTTCTCTCATCAGTCTAGAGAAAAGTACCTAGTCTGTAGTCTGAGTCCTTAAAACTCTCAGCAGTAATCACAAATGTACATCTCATTAGCAGGGTACAATAGCTAAGGTTAATATGGGACAGAAGGTGGCTAAACTATTTGGTCTGCTACCAGAACTAAATTATATGAAACCACATCTTTGCCAAGGTGCCTTTTTTTTTTTTTCTCCCCTAATGACCATTTGACTTTAGGTACACAAAATATACATGACATAAGCTATTGGTCATTCTGGCTTCCAAAGTTGCTTATTGTTTTGAATGTCATAATCCACTGTATGGAGACTCTTTTTTTTTTTTTTTTTTTTTTTTCCTCACTCCCTTTTTCCTGTGAAGCCTCTATGAGAAGTATAAAAAACTCTGTAATGCTTTGCAAAATAGCAGTTTGAATTTGAAGGATACATCTCAGGGACATGTGTTTGTTTTAGAAAGAAGGTATTTTAAAGTAAAAAGTAGGCATCAAAATACATTATATTCTGTATCCAAAATATAGACTTAAAAAAACATATTCCAGAAAAATGTATTATAAATATACTTGATATTACTAATGTTAATTCGTAATGGTATTAATATTGTCATTTATATTTATAACTTTAAAAAATGTACCATCTGTCTCAGTAACTGTAGGAGACCAGATTACAGTAGCCATAATATGATTCATTTTTAATACAAATCACTACTGGTTAATTATAATGTGCAGTGTCTACTGGAAATGAAGCAATTATTTCATTGGTACTTATAATGAAGACAAGTCTGACAGTTTAATTTTTTTTGGGGGGGTAACCGAGTTACACAATCAAAAGTAGCTCTCCTCATTAAAGCATAGAATAAAACAAACATGAAATTCCTCAACAATTCTGCTTCTCAAAAGGCAAGTTGCTTTTCATACCAATTACTCAAAGATAGTTCAGACCTTCTACTTCCTTAAAGAAAAATCTTTACAGATGCCTTCCAAACCTAGCTGTCTGTTTTGACTTCTCCTCCTATACATTTGTTCTCATACATAAATCTTAATATAGGTGCTTTACTGACATGATAAAACCTGTGTTTTAATAATGCAATTTCAGAATTTTATTCCTAGTCCATATTCTCTGTCACTACTGTTTTTTCCACTTCTAAGATTTATGATGGATGAAAGCTCAAATTATGTGCCTGGCCCCTGCATGAGGCATAAGTCCAAAATCTTGTCTGCATTTAACTTCTCTGCAGGCAAAACACAATATGTGGTTTCAAAACAGCTGAATTCAACAGGTTCAGAACACAACATTCTGCTTAATTCAATTTTAACCTGGCTCAAACTAGCATAATTTCTATGAATATGGAATAAATTTATTTAAATGAAGTAACGAACTTAAGAGTGTCTACTCTCTGTTAAATTCATTCCAAATATAGGTAGTGACCACATCACTAGTCTATGTTCAAGACTCATCATAATAAATCAATAGAGAAAAAGGTAACATAAACAGGAAGGATAGTTGCAGGTCTCTTGTTCTGTTTTTGTAGTTGGAAAGAAAAGCACGTCCTGGTTTGAGTTAGAACAAAACTAAATCTGTTTTACTTTTCAGCTCAGTCTCTTCTAACTAACTGCACTTTCTGAAGTTAGCAGCATGTTTTAGCAGTCAGTGTCTGCTGCTGGCAGTGACAGCACTCAGACTTTAGAGTTCCTACCAAGGATTGGTATGCAGACCACGGTCACTGATAAATCTTGTGTACTATGTTGGGGGTTCAGAAAGCAAAAGGCCACACCTGCAGGAAGGAATGGACAGGACAGGTGATCCTAAACTGACCATTGAGGTATTCCATTCAATATGCGTCATATTCAGTATAAAGCTGAACGATCATGAGGGCCAAGATCTCTTCTTCAGTGGCTGGCATGTGAGGAGAACTCACTCTGTTCTGCCTTCAATCCTGATTCCCGTGTTCCTGAATCCAGTTCCAGAATCCAGCCCCTGAATCCAGTTCCTGTCTGACACTGAGTCCAGTCTGGGACTTCCCCAGTGTCTGCTCCCCAGCATCAGAGGTGATGGTGATGTTAATTGCCATTGGGGATGTGTGTAGGGGGGGGTTCAATACTGGTTTTTAATATATTTTATATATTACATTTTATTATTATTTTAATTAAAGCTATTCTAGCTTTCTTTTCTAATTGAAAAGTCTCTCTCCCTTATTCCCTTTCTTTTCCCCTTTGGGGAGGGAGAGGGGTTAATAAACAGGCTTTGTTATGGGTCTAGTGACCCTAAACCTTGAAAAGGGACACAATAGTGAAAAGGGAAAGAGGAAGAAGGAAAGAACGAAATGGAAATGACAGAAAATGGTTTCTGTGATGGCAGTAGTAGAAAAGGAAATGGAAGAAAAGAGTAGTTAAGAAAGCAACAAATGAGTAGTTTTTATTGTGAGACCACTAGTAACAAGGATTAGGGAAATCAACATGGCAGCTCCAGGGAGAAGACATATCTGCTGTTGGTCTTCTTGGCCACCTGGGCACACCATTGGCTCATATTCAGCTGTCTGTCAGACAGTACTTCCTGGTCCTTTTCTGCCAGGAGGCTCTCCAGCCATTCTTCCCCAAGCCTGTAGCATTTACATGGGGTTGTTGTGATCCAAAAGCAGGATCCAGCACTTGATGTTGTTGAACCTCATACCATTGGCCTTGTCCCATGGACAGACCTCAGTACTGAACCCCGGGGAACACCACTTGTGACTGGCTGCCAATGAGAATGTACTCCATTCACTACAACTCTTTGGTCTCAACCAGACAGCTAGGTTTTTACTCATCAAAGAGTATGCCCATCCAAGCCATGAGCAGTCAGTTTCTCCAGCAGAATGTTGTGGGAAATTCTGTCAAGGGCCTTACTAAAGTCCAGGTAGACAACATCCACAGCGTTTCCCTCATCCACTAGGCAGGTCATCTTATCACAGAAGGAGATCAGGTTAGTCAAGCAGGACCTAGCTTTCATAAGTTCATGCTGCCTAGACCTGATCACCTCATCATCCTGTACATACTGCATGATGGCACTCAAGATGATCTCCTCCATAACCTTCCCCAGCACCGAGGTCAGACTGACAGGCCTGTAGTTCATTGGATGCTACTTCTGGCCCTTCTAGCAGATGGTTTTCACATTTTCTATCTTCCAGTCCCCTGTGACCTCCCCAGTTAGCCAGGCCTGATAATAAATTTCAGAAAGTGGCCTTGTGAGCACTTCTGACAGCTCCCTCAGTACCCTTGGGTGGATTCTATCTGGTCTCATAGGCTTCTGTGTATCTAAATGGTTTAGCAGGTCACTTAACCATTTCCCCTTGAATTATGAGGGCTTCGTTCTGCTCCCCATCCCCGTTTTCCAGCTCAGGGGGCTGGGCATTCAGAGAACAACTGGTCTTATTATTAAAGACTGAGGCCAAAGCAGCATTCAGTATCTCAGCCTTTTCCTCAGCCTTAGTCACTATATTTACCCCCATATCCAAAAAGGATGGTCATTCTCCTTTTGTTGCTAATGTATTTATAGAAGCATTTTTATTGTCTTTTACAGCAGTAGCCAGATTAAGTTACAGCTGGGCTTTGGCCATTCTCATTTTCTCCCTGCATAACCTCATGACATCCTTGTAGTCCTCATGAGTTGTCTGTCCCTTCTTTCAAAGGCCACAAACTCTCCTTTCTTTCCCGACTTCCAGCCAAAGGTCTCTGTTCAGCCAGGCCAGTCTTTTTCCCCACTGGCTCATCTTTCAGCACATGGGGGCAGCCTGCTCCTGAGCCTTAAAGATTTCCCTCTTGAGGAATGTCCAGCCTTTCTGGACTAAAGGACTTCCCTCCTAAAGGACTCTGTCAGCCAGTCACCTAAACAGGCCAAAGTCTGCCCTATGGACATCCAAGGTACCAGTTCTACTGAACCCCCGTCCTTATTTCTCTGAGAATCAAAGACTCTCATTTCATGATGGCTGTGCCCAAGACAGCCTCCTACCAGCATATCACCCAAAAGTCCTCTGTTTGCAAACAACAGGTCTAGCAGGGAGCCTTCCCCTAGGTGGCTTGCTCACCAGTTGTGTCAGGAAGTTATTTTCCACACACTCCAGGAACCTCTTGGATTGTTTCCTCTCTGCTGTGTTGTATTTCAATACTGTATTAGTAAGCCCTACATAGTTATTAAAAGAAAAAAAAATGCATGATATAGAAGTTTTTATATAATATGTTGTGCAGGTCACATGTTTTTCTGCATGTATAAAAATATTTGCCTTTATATATGTATATACACACATACAGTCCCTGTTACAAATCTCCTTTCTGGAAATACTATGTAAGAAATTCAAACGCCAATTATGAAATTACTGCTAATAATGCAGAAGCTTCATGCACTGAAGGATATCTGGATCTTGATTACCTTTAAAGCACTGAAGTACTGTTCAGCAGCTGTGTAATGACATAATGAACTAGTAGCAGAAACTATCCATCTTCATCAAAAGTGATGTTTGCCTGAATGCTAAAAGAATAATATTTTTTTTCTTCAGATTATAGCAATTCCTTAGCCCTCCCCACAAACATGAGAACACAGTTGCTTAATTGCCCTCATATAAGGCCTGAAAGTATGGGAAAAAACTAGGGCAATGTTTCAGTGTTGTTCCTTCTTTAAATGGCCAGATGAAAGGAGATTGAAAAGAGCATTTGTTATTGTATTTTCTTCAGTGCTTGAACCAGTTCTGCCACTCTAATTAAGTCACCAAATTTCTGGTCAAGGCATACCCTGTCCTACTTTTTTCCCTACTGGTATCCCAGTTCAGCAAAACATTTCTTCTGTGAAAGCACATTCACTGAAACCTATAGTACTTTGCTGGATCAAAGCTAATAAATCCTCTTGTTTAAATTTATTGCATCAATTTATACCCTGAAAGGGCTTACCAAAACATTCTGCACTACATCAAGCCTTTTTTGATTTTCTCTTTACTATGCTGTCCCTAATCTTACTCCTTATATGCTCAACAGTTTCCTGACCTTCACTCCTTCATTTAACATCAGGCAGTGTAGTGTTTAGTATACGCAGTATAAACTAGGCTTTTATATTTGTATTTACAAGGGAGTTAAAGGGAAAGATTTGTGAGGACATAACAATTTATTTTCTCACTTATTGTCTTGCCCTCCTCTGCTCATGCTTTAAAACATGTTGGTTGGGGTTTTTTTTTTTGGTGTTTTTCATTTCCTCTAGAAGGAGGACACTTATTAACCGAAATGCTTTGAAATTTTTAGGAAATTTGCTTGATTGCTAAATTAGTCATTAGTATGTCATTGGAGTATTATTGCTGTGGGACTATGTTTCACATCAAAGTGTTATTATTTCAGTGATATCTTTGTTTACAAGAGTAACACCATGCATACTGATAGATTTTCACATCCTTTCCTGCTTTCATAGAATCAGAAAATCTTCAAATTCTGAGAAAGTCTAAAACATTTAATTTCATCATTTATACCTAAACATCTGTAGTGCTAATGGATACAAGCCAAACACACACAAAAAAAAACCCTAGATCTCCACATTTAGCTTATTTTATCATGACAAATAAGTCATCATCATAAAGCAGATAATAACAGTTTTTTTCCTTAAAATTGTACATTCATGTTCTCACAGAATCTTAACAGCAATCATGAAGGGGAAGGTAAGCTGAGCTGTGGGGTGTTGTTCAGAGGTCTGGGACTCTGGGCAAGTGAACAACAAAAAGATTCTAGTCTAGGACTGATGTAATTTCTGTTTGTACGGCTCATGTGCTCTCTGCTAGAATTTGAAATCTAAACATTCAATGATCTTTAGCAGATACCACTGTTTACACAAGAAGTGCATACATATGGGTATATAAGAATAACTTAGATGGTTTTCATGTTAGACAGAGCACCTGCAATACTAGCAAGTGAATACAATCCCTTATGCTTGTTCAGTGAAAGGAATACTGTCCACCAGCTGAACATGGAGAAGCTGATGTTAATGCACAGTGTATGCTATTTGTTATCTAAAATATCTAAATACAACTCATCTAAATAAGTTACTTCAGCCAAGTCTTATATACAGCTAGGTAGAAATGATTAAACTATCCTATGACATTACTCATACTTGGCAAAAAATGTAATTGCCAAGAACTTAAATTAAAGGTAGAATTGAGTCCAAAGAACATCTGTAGGGAACTTTGTAATACCCTGGTAGGCATTTTTATATAGCAAAGCTTTTCTTGCAATGTAACACTTATTTACAGCCATAGAGTTTTCCATGTTAAAATCTGGTCAAGTTACAATTATGTCATAAGATTAACAAATACTTTATTGCTTCCATCACAACACACTCCAAAACCTCCTGAAATATTAGCATATGCCAGAAAGGATAATTACGATCACAGCTTTATGCCAAAATACAGCATGCACAATTAAGAAAGTGCAGG
The DNA here is from genome assembly GCA_033439905.1 of Ceryle rudis. Lineage (NCBI taxonomy): Eukaryota > Metazoa > Chordata > Aves > Coraciiformes > Cerylidae > Ceryle > Ceryle rudis. Next base: position 18,647 of record JAAGNO010017046.1, read on the forward strand.
CTTAGGGACTGTGTCAACAAAGATGTTATATGATTCATTTTCTCACTTATAATATTTAGTATTGAAAGTACATCTGTTGAGAAGAAAGATAAAATGATACAATTTAGGCAAGTCAAGACTCAAGAAGGCAGTATTAATTTAAATCCTGGTGATGCCATAGCATATCAAAGCAATTGCTGACCTAAAATGTGATGAAAATTATTCTCCATGAGGCAAGAAACAGAGTTAATAATAACAACAAACAACAACCCCGAATCCCTAATTGCATCATCTCTTTCAAAAACTAAGCCAAAAAAAGCCAACAAAAAACTTTGACTTGATTTGCAGTAATCTACAAGCCAAAGATATATCAAAAGGTTATTTCATTCATTTCTTAGAAAGACTGTAATCATCAAAAAAAAAAAAAAAATAGCTTAAAGACCAAGAACTGAACTTTAAAAAATGGTCCTGTTGAGTTCCAACCGTTTGCACACAAAAACTAGAGATACCACCATAACTCAATAAAGACATATATATATTAAAAAAGTAGATGCCTAAATGTTGCTTGTTATTTTCTAACAATAATACAGGGATAATATTTTAGAAATCTTGATTTTCATTTGTATTCTGAACAACCTTCTACTCTTTCATTTACCAAGGAAAGATACTGGGAATAATTTAGATATCTGAAAAATGAAAAAAACACATTTGGTAGAACAGGTATATTATCCAGTAAATGAAGAATATCTGAATGGGATGAGTGAAAGAATTATTTGTTTAATTTACTCAGGTTAAGGAAATGTTTTGGATTTTAAAATCCGAAAGGGTGTTAAGCAGATAAACAAAGATGCCAATGTCTTGTCTGGAAGATTTAGATTCAGTGTAAGTGAAAGTGTTGAAACATATAAAGTACTGTCAAAAACATCAACAACCATAGCAGTTTCCTAAGAATTTCTCAATGCTACATGAAGTTAAAGGGATACCCCTTATATCTTGCGTCTGCAAGAAACATCTGTTTAATTTTTTTAATTTGAGTTTCATGGAAGGGAAGCATGTGCCTCATTGAACATACATGACATTACTGTAATAATTATCAGATTACAGAATGATCACTGCAATCTTTAATTCCAGATTTATAAAATAGAAATTGCTAGTCTGTACACTAGTAGAATTCCCAAAAAATGCTGAATCTCCTATTAGCTAAACCTACACAAATTAGGACTGTAATCTGTGCAGTGCAAGGCTTTCACTCTGCAAATCCTTAAAGACTTAACTATGCTACAGCCTGCAAATCACTTCTAATAAGTGTAACATGGATTTCACAGCTATTAGTCTAACTGCATCTTTAGCTGGTTAGTCCTGGTGAACTATCAAGAAAATATTTCCATTTAATAATGGATACATCACCTTACGGATATTATGATATTGTATGAGATTTGAGACCACTTTAGATCCATTCAGAAAACCAGTTATTAACTGAACACAATTATGACAATGTGAAGTTTTGCCAAATCCTACTCTTAGTTACTTTCATGTAAATGTACAGTAATTTTGTCAAACTGAAGAATTTACTTTAGATTTACACTTATAGAACATAAACTACACTTGGCATAATGATAGCATATTTCTTCCTTGATCTGACAGGAAGGGTTGAACAGGAGGGACAACACCTTGCTGAGTCTAACCTAGACAGTTCCACTCTCTGATGAACGTAGTATAGCTGATGAGTATTTAATATTATTTCCCATACATTTGACCTCAGCACGGAAGAAACATGTTATGTTTCCCAAACACAAATGAAAAGTAAAATACATTACACTTCAATACAGAAATATAACTGTGAATAGCAATATCTATCACAGTACCCATCACATTAAGAAATTAACTGAGAAGAAAAATCAAGTACTGTGTATTGCAAAGGTACCAGAACTATTGTCTTTGCATTGAAGGAAATCTGACGCCATGTTACGATTTTTTAAAACAGTCAGTCAGCCACAGTTTTATCCCCATGAAGCTCCATGCAGTAAAGCTTTAAAACAAAGTAGGATTTCCCATTTTTGAACATTTTTTCTTGTACCACATTTATGGCTTTTGTTTTGTGGGTTTTGATCATTTATTTTTGTTTGTTTGGGGTTTTTTTGTCAGTTGGTTGGGTTTGGGTTTTTGTTTGTTTTGCTTTGTTGTTTTGTTTTGTTTTGGGGTTTTGTTTGTTTTTGTTTGGTTTGGTAGGGTTTTTTTTAAGATTGATTTTGATTATTTCTTCAAAGATTAAAAATCTGCTTTACATAAACCAGAAGACTGAGAGAAATGTTCTGACAGAATGTTTTATGCCAAAAGAATCTAAATCTCCATTAAGCTACCAGTCTTGGCTGTACTCATAAGCAATGAAAAAGACAACGGACCTCAAAGCTGCTGGCCTTTTGTGAGGCCAGTACAAGTACTGTTTTATTGGAAACTTGGTCATGAGGGTAATGAAATGATTTTAGCTCTTATCTTGCACTCCCTTCCTTTGGCAGTGGCAACTCACAGCATCCCTATAGGCTCCACAGTGCCAAATTCTGGTTGTTGTAAGGAGATATGATGTTCTAAGTTTCTACTGCTGCATCTAATGAAAGGAAACAGGGAGGAAGAGTGAGAAATGTTCTGAGTTTTATAATCCAGATCAGACAGGGGCTAGAGCCACTTTAATCTCCTAATCTCATTTGTAACATTCTGAAAAAAACAATTTAGAAATGGTGATGAAGAAAAGCAACAAGGCAGGTAACTTCCCTGGTTTTCATTTCATTCTTTCCTCTACTCCTTCTTATGCAATGAGTCATCATCAAAATTTCAGAGATCAATGATTTTTTTAATTAAAAGCATTAGTTCAGAAGAAGTATGTGTAAATAATTTTATCCTCAGATTTGGATGAATTTCAGTGGTCCTATCCATAACATACAGTATCAAGCCTTCAGTATTTAGGAAGGTTTTATGTTCTCGCAGATAAAAAGATCTGATTTTTCAGAGGAATGGAAATAAATCTATTTCAAATTTGTGGAATAGAAAAATACTAGAAATATATTTATCTTTTTTAATACTATTATTTCTTTATATTTGTGTATTTCTTTTATATTTATATTTTTGTAACTATTGCATAGTTACAAAAAGTAAAGCAAACTTCTCAGTTTTATTAGCTATTCACTTCTAGGACTGAGCAAACAGGGTCTTACTTGGGTGATTACATTTTTAGTATTTACTGATGTAATGAGGGGTAACTCTGAGTGTTTTACTGTTTGCTAGTACACTCTTATTTCCTAGCACTGGGACAGAGCATAATGGTATTAAAGCTTTAAAGCACCCAGAATGTTCTCTAATAAATGCTCTAGCACTTAGAAATCATTTGCACTTTAAATACTGTATGATCCCATAAAACAATGTCATCTGTTTGGCTGGAGCATACTTACAATATATAGCTCCCTTGCTGATGATTATGTGCCTTGGACCTGATGGTCTCAGAATTCAATTGGTGATATGGGAGCTTTTTATTTCTTCATCTATAACTCTCAACCAAATGCTATAGATTCGTTAGGCTGATAGAATAAGAAGAATTGTGTCATTCTGTCTATTTAGGAAATATCACAAAATGTGGGATTAGACACCGACTCGCTGGTAAAATCCATATTATATTTGCTAGCCTTTGAAGAGCTGGAACAAGAGGATCTTAGGTCTTGAAAGGAAAATAGGAAAATGTTCTTTCTAGATTTTCAAACCTATATTTGCCCTTCAAATAGGACAGAGAGGTGAGGGGCCAGACTAATCAAGTTGGATAGTTCCTTCTATGGCTTGGGAAATTGAGGAGCTGATACACAAGCCTTATAGAAAGGTCATAGGAGCCACTGGAAAAGTGCATTTCTGTTTTGAAAACTGAGAAAGTGGGAAAGTGACAGTCCCTGAAATCTAATTTGAGGAGCAGGGAATGACAACCTGTGAACAGTTTTAAAATGAAACTGGGCTATGCCTTAAGAGATAAGTAACTTCTGTTCTGAAATGCAAAGGGCTCAGTGGGCCCAAAGATGTTTTTAAAGAAGTTAAGCAGAAAGGGACTGTATCATTAAAGTACCATACTTGTCTTATACAAAATTCTTCAAAATTGAAATCTGTCAGAAGTCATACAAAAAGTTCAATCAGCCTCTTAATTATTATAATACATTCTATGAAGTTGTGATAAATGTTTTATATCTCTTAAATGATCTTTATTACTGACAATAACCTAGATGTATGCATTGTTTGCTCAGAGCTCCTTCAAGTACTCTTCACAAGGTTTTTAATTAATTTCTTTTTGCTAA
>JAAGNO010017047.1:0-20376 GCA_033439905.1 Ceryle rudis
CTTTTCCTTTTCCTTTTCCTTTTCCTTTTCCTTTTCCTTTTCCTTTTCCTGTCTTAAAGCTTCAGTCACTTCCCTGGGACAATTTCCACCAGGAGGTACACCCCACCTGTACTCACAGAGCAAGGGATTCAGATGCTCTCTAGTCTTAACCTGATTTGGTAGAATCACTCTCTTTCACCTTCTCTTTACATCCTCACTTTCTTTCACCTGCACTTAATTGGTGTGATTCTTTGTACGGATCTATATCATCTGCAGAACAACTGGACTACAGTGTATTTATCTTTTTTAGGCTCCACAATCTTATTTACCCTGGGTAAACTAGGATTATAGTTCATTCTTCTGGGACATGTGGCAACAGAAACAAACAGAAATATGACCTTTGAAGGGTTCTAAACTCCAGCTGTACCTTACATCAGCTTGCCTTAATTGACTCAAGAAACATACAAACACATAAAAATATGGCAGTTGCGCACATTATCAATTAAATTTCCTAACCCTTCTGAAGTAATCCTTGAATCTGAATCAACGGCAAGTTAAGGTCTGTCTCTTACACATGGCTTTCCCTATAGGTTAAGCAGTATCTGTGGCCTCGGCTTTCTCTTCTCTCCTCTCTGCTTTTACAACTTGCTTCCATTTTCTCAACAGTCCCCAAAAAGAGCATCTCTATTACAAAAGCATTTCCCACTTTGGTCTTCACTTGCCATTTGCACACATCTCTTTCCCTAATTGGTTTGCAGTCAGATCAGCTGACCATTTTGTGGCCAGAGCATTCCTAGAGCCACGTGAACTGTGGGGACATGGGGCCTGAGCTGAGACAAGGCAACTCTTCCTCTTTCTGCATGGCTGGCTTCAGCTTAAATCAAACAGCAAACCATGAAGAGTCTGTGTAGAATTCTGCTTCCCAGTATATGCCCAAATGTCTTCACTATAGAGTTGTAAACAGTGGCAATAACAGTTGCTATTGAGAAGAAAAAATAAACATGTATCACACTTATTTTCTTGTTTTCCCTTTTCACTTTTTTACATTTGAAAATTCAATGGCATGGTGTTAGCAAACATCAAACTGGCACAGCTCTGATTGGTGCACATTTAAAAGAACTGTTAGGTGCCTACAGTCTCAGACCTCAATAAACATTTCAAAGGATAGAGCAGAAGTCAACATTTCCTAACCATCACCATGTCTAATATATGATATCATTATTGTAAGGAAAAAGAAGTGCAGGTCCCTAGTACTGCTCTGATAACTGATGACAAGTGCTGACATTTCTACAGAAACCAAAACAAGACCTGACCCCGCAGTGTCGCCATGAGTATTATTAGTCACCTACTCAAACTCACTAAAATCAAATGGGATTGCTCCCTCATGACTGCAGATTTCAGGATCAATTCCTTAGTGGGAAAAGAATCTCTCTTGAAGTAAGATCCTGCTCCACTCATGTTAATGGGCATATTCAATTGTAGCATGACAGAGCTTGTAGTATAAACAAGAAGTCTGTAATTTTAAGGCACTAAACTGTTATTAAGCTAAATATCTAAGGTATTTTAATTTACAACTTCAAAGAATACCTAGTCGGGCAGTTGGAAGTCTTGTCATTAATTAAAATACAGTTGATGAACAAAGCACAGTCCATGAAACCATACAACTGAAAATCCAGGAGCTGTGACCCAGGACTCCAGTACAGTGGAGTTAGAGGCAACGAAAAAAACAATAAAGCCACATCTTTCAACCTGACTTATTCTTTAAGGTAATTCCGTGTCACACCTTGCCCCCATCACCATTCAAAAATTTGTGAAAAGAGCTTATCACCAGAGATGACTTGTCACCACCTCAGTGAACTTTGGTGGCATCAATTTCTTTGGGTTTTAAGGGATATAAATAATGGAAAAGTCCTTCATAGAGGTACACAGACTACAAGTAGAGGACCTTACCAGTTGATTCTATAATTCAATTAAACTTTCTGATGTAAATATATATTACCTGATCTTTTCTATAATGTGGATTGCATAAATTTGAATTAAGTGACTTTTAAGAACATTGATTATTGATCTGATAAACTATAATGGTAAGCCATTGGGAACTATTGTGTAAATAACCATTTAAAAAATTTCTTATGTCATAAAAATTCTTATGAAAAGTACTTATGGTACTTTACATGCTGAGTAACCACTTTTCAACATTAACTGCCTCAGCCAAAAATACATTTTTAAATTAAGCAGTTTTTAATTTATATATGATTTTAAAAGAAAGCTTTTAAACCACTCAGCATATACTTTTTCTGTACTTGTGTAATTTTAAAATGCCCAAGCCAATGGGGTTTTTTTTTTAAATCCTGAGAATGAAGATAATAGTTAGAATAGGTGATCAAGTGGCACAAGACTTTCTGGTGGCTCTTTGTGACCATACAGCTTTTATGACAATACCTAGTGGCAAACATGCATAGGTCCAAAGAAGAGCCTTTCATCTCAAATCTCATTAACAGCTTCCTTTGAGAATTTGTTTGTGTCAGTTGATTTCCAGCAAAGGAGATACCAGTTGTCTATGTTTGAATCTAGAAAGGTCTTGTTGATCAGGCTTTATGCCATGTAGTAATGGAAGTAGAGGAGTTCTCTCCTAACACAAGTATTCTGCCATGTCCCACTAAGAGAAAAAGAAAAGCAATCAAACCAACTACAGAGAAGGTGGAGTTGTTTGGGATGAAAGGCACCGACAGAGAAGGGTCTGCATGTACTGGGGTCATTAAAGGCAAGGTGAATGGGGAGCAAGTGAGAGTACATACAAATGATGCTAAAAATAATTAGCTACGTTCAAGGAAGCAGACATGCAATGAGGAAGAATGATGCTCACAGCTGGAATGCTGTGGATCAGGAGTGGAGCCCACAGAGGAGAAAATAGAGGTAAAAGGGCAACGCAGATACCACCCACACAAATTTCTCCCACTGGTGCATTTCCTGGAACAGCAATACACTGCAAGAAGGATATCAGCTCCCTGTGACATAGCCATTTTGTTGCAGTGACTCACCAAAACAGACTAACTGATATTCCAGAAAGCATTTGTAGTACCAGCAACATAAAATCAAACATCAGAGAATGTGATAGGGAAGGTATTTTAGAAAAGATATTGACGTGCAACAAAACCCAAACAAACATACATAGAAATCATCACAGGGGATATTTTCTCTATGTGTTCTGAATTCTGTTACTCTAACTGGAGCCTCACAGCTGCATGGACTCATGTGCCTTCCACAGCACCACACTTCGTGAGAGCAAGAGTCCAGATTGTGACCCAGAGCTACCTCATTCTGCAGTGGGGACCTCTGTCCTTTGACAGCAGGATGCTCCTACACTTGTGTATTTGTGCAGAGTTGTAAGTACCTGCTCCTCCCTGCAGTGGCATTGTATGAAGTTCTTTTACAATGAGTCTGTGCACCACAGCACTGCAGGAGTCACAGTGAGGATGGCTCCAAGACAGAGCTTAGAAGATATGGGAAAGATCCCTGGAAACTGGAAGTGACCCCAGCTTTATGCATGTTCTTCCTTGTCTTTACTTAAAACTGACTTGACACACTCAGCTAGCACAAACAAGAATGACAGGGAAGGATAATTGTACTGTAAATGCACTGCACATCACTGTAGGGAGAAGTTTCATCGGGATAACAAACTACACTTTATGCCAAGCTGTTTGTTGCAGGGGCCAGCATGTACAGACTTAAAAGCAAAGTCAAGCAGAAGCAGCAATGTCTTAACTGTCTGGTTTTATTCCTGTTTCATCAACAGACATTCATTGTTGCTTCTGTCTGTGATGGCACCCATTACCAGACAGGACATTTTCTGCATAGAGTCAGAAGACATGTATTTGCAAAGAGCATATACTTCAGAGTAGCTTAATAGTTCCTTTGTCATGCATCTCTCACCAGACTTTATTTTTAATCTCTGGTGTAATGGGAATGTGCCAAACAGCATGTGTACCTTTCAGAGATAACCTGGAGTCAAGGTGCCTCACAGAGAGTCACCAGCACAAGCAACATGAACTTCAGCCTCACATGGCCTGTTCCAATTTGCCCATGCTAAGGCCCCGTGTTCCCACAGCAGATGCCAGTGCCTTGTGTTTGCTGGCTACACATATACTCTGAGGGAGTATTTAGGTATGCAGTTACATACATATTTGCTTCTGCTCAGCTGCTGTTTTGGGCATTTCTTTGTGAAAGAATGGAAATTCCACTTGTAATTTTGAAGGGAGTTTAAAGTTCTGGCAATATCTCCCAATGGGCAACACCATGGTGTTTCAAACTCTCAGAGTAATAAAACTTTGAGAATGTGACTGACTAAACAGTGCTGAACATGTCAGAAACTTCTCTGTAGATATCTGGGAAAAAAGATAAATGTTCTATCTGGTGACTACATCTGTGCCCTTTGTGTGCTTAATTTCCCTGAATGTTATAGAAAAAAAAAAAGTTCCCTAACAGCTTAGTAAGACCAGAAATTATTATTTTTAATGCTTTTTTTTCAAAAAATTTAGAAAGTATGAAAGATTAGTAAAATGAACCTGGTTTTATACATTAAGCAAGATTCAAGAGTTACATGTATCCACTCAGGAAGCAAAAACCAGACCCCTGACTTATCTGTCCAGCAAATTTAAATGACACAGACTCATGACAGATGTCTTGAGAACAATCTAACTGCCAATACTTATTTGCATCAACTGAACACATTCCCAAACACTTCAAGTTGGGAATAATTTTCTTTAAAAGTGCTTGGATCACTGGAATAAAAGCTCCTGTTTGTCAAAAAAATGATTCCTTATGAACTATATAGTCATCTGTCATAACACCATAACTTATTTTTTGTGCTTTTTAATAATTGGTCAGGAATATTATTCAATATTGGTTTTGAATATCTGGTGGATAAAGGGTCCTGTACAGTAGAGAGCATGTTTGATGTCAGCAGGAGTTCATGAGCAACCTAGAGAAAGGTCATCTTGATGTCAAAGGCTGCAAGAAATGTCACATGCTTTCTCTTAATTAATGCAGGCTAAGAGAGAATCCTCAGGCTGAACCCAAGATCAGAAGGAGGAAACTGACATTGTTGTACCAATTATCTCTGCTTATTTGAGCGTCTCCCTGTTTGTGATTACCCCAATTTAACCAAACATGTAATTTCTAGGTTGCATCAGTTTATCATAAGTGAATCCACTTGGATGAGTGTTCATTCCATATTTAAATATAGATAGACCCATCTTTGCCAGGTGCTGAGTTTGCTCAACTCCTACTGAAATTAGCAGGGGCTCAGCATTTTACAAGAATCACTTAGCAGAGTCCAGAATTGGGTTCTTTATGTGTCTTATACATCAAACCAAAATCTGTGCTCCTCTAATGTCCATTTGCTCTGTAATCCATATTTCTTTTAATTCATTTATTAACAAACAGACATCCACTTGGTGTTTTTCCTAAACAAATGTTAGTGGCTGTCACTAGTAGATACTTAGGCAAATTGAATGTATTCCTATTCCCTTTTGCACCATAGCAAAATTATTCAGTCTACTTTAGCTTTCAGCTTTTCCTTATGTACAGAATATTTATGGTCCATTTTCGAGTTGTCATCCAAGCACTTGGGGTCATTTTCTTATTAAACAGTACAATATTAAAGCAATGGGGCACAGCAGGTGGTGTGTTTCTGGCTATTTTGTCATGCCTCAGGCTGAGTTGCCATCTTCCACCCAAAATAATGTCATACTGAATATTAGTACAAGAAAAAACAAACAAACAAACAAACAAAAAAACCCAAACAAAAAAACCCCACCCAAACCCAAAACAAAACAATAAAAATGGATAATTAAAAAAAAAAAAAAAAAAAGTTGCACTGTAAGTTCCAAACTTACATAGGGACATTTTTCATGTGGGAGCTCTTCAGAGAGAGAAAGTGATTGATTTTTATAAAAGTTGGCATGCATGACCAAGGGCAGATGGTGTATAAATTTGGGCCTCAGTCTTACATTCTGCTCTGTGTAGGTGGACCACTGAACTGCTGTGACTGAGAAAAAAAGAATACAACCGTGAACAGATGCAAGACTCCTGGGTACCATGATCAAGTCGTAGGACTAGGACCCAAATTTGTATTGCAATAAGAATTTTAAAGACACCTTTTGGCAATACATTGAAGCATATAAGCTAGAATTTGTATGCTAGGATTTATATGCTGCTGATTGATTGTGCAAAATGTGTGAGATTTCACTGCTTAAGATACAATTTGTGCTGTTACAGATTGTGTGATAGATGCTTGCTCAAACACCCTGCTAAACATTAGGTCTCAGCCATCAACACAACTAAGAAGATACAGAATGTCCTCCCTAGCTAAACATTGTGGTGATGACTTGAGGAACAACAGAAAGTTGAGGAAAGAGAGAACTAGGCACTGTAGCAACACAGAGGACAATGTTCAGTTTCTATCAAAAGACAATTCACATGGCTTCCCATGTCAGATGGCTGTTAGTGGATAGTGGAACTCATGTCTTTTCCTGGATCCCCTGTCTTCTATCTTACAGTTGTTGTGTTCAGCTGATTTTCTATCACTGTGTAGATCTAATGTATTTGTTCAAAGTACACTATTGTTTCATGTCTGTTGACACTGAAAATATAGCGTTCTCCCAGAATATATGCCACCAAACTAATGAATCATGCGAGCCAAGCACACACAATTTCTTTACCATTTTATTGTCCATTTACATACATAAAGCATAGGCTGTCTTCATAGGATAACAAGCATATACAGCTCCAGTTTGTTTAGCATTTTCCAAACTGGAAAGTGCCTGATATATCTTTTTTCCCAAAGGGCCTTCAGAAAGGTGTGCAAGGATGAAGAAAGGGCACAAAGGGACAAATAGATGGGCAAAGCTCAAAGGAAAAATCCAGTGTGCCTACAGAGAGCAAATCAAGGAATATCAAAGAATTAATTTAGCAGTCTTGGGAAATGAGGAACAAGACATCATATACTACAGATTAGGGCTCTCACCATTTACTGTCTTTTTCTAACATTTGCAGTAACCAGTCTACTATTCCAAACTGTAACAGTGAATATGTTTCTTTGCCATCTAATTATCTTGGGATTATCGTAGTGCCTCTTTCACAGAAAATGAATTCTTTAAGAATTAGGGATAGCAAAAGCACACAAAATTATACAGCAATGTACTGTATCAATTTTTGAAGTGTTGTCTATACCTTGCAGTTTTCTTCTTGTGCCGTGTGGGCAGACTTGCAAACAGCCTCAATCTGTATTTCAGTTTCACAGGATCCTTCAGCACTTCCAGAACTGTTGAGAACCTGGATCATGCCTGCCAGCTGGAATGGTAGAAGAAGAAATCCCCATCATTTAGCTCAGAAATGAATGGCTCTGACTGCTGGTACTAGTGCAGTTAGACTAGGTAATTGTACAGAGTGAAGGAAACACCTGGTGAAGACTCTATATTCCTAGATGCTTCTTTGTTTTACCTGGCTTATGAATATTTACATGAACAGATTTTGGCTCACACTGGGAGACTGTCTGTCATATAAATATCTATGGTAACATAGCAACAAGGGGTTTTGTGCACAAACCTGGTTTTCAAACTAATTTTTCTTGATTTCTAAGATGATCGGTTCTGGTGGAAAAAAACCAAATTAAGTGGTTAGCTCATCTTTGAAACCTAAGCTCATTGTTTCTTGAACATTTTCAACAGTGGTTTTGCACAATAATTATTATAGCTTCATTCTTTATTTACAGATGCCTTGAGGACATTTTATATTTGTCTTTATATTGAAACAGTATCATTGCTGATATATTCTTCAGGTGGCCATTCTGTAGCATGTCTTTTTCTAGAATTTGTGTTTTAAAATCAATCATTAAACCCTTCCATCATACATTAAATAGGTGAGATAAAGTGTAAAAACAAGGGCTGTACCTGACACTTGAAAGTTGCCATTCCTGACAGCACTTCATCTTTTTCATACCCGTATTGGCTTTTATCCCGGCCCATCTATTCCTTAATGTAAGTGTTATAAATTGTTGTAAAGTGCCATAAAATATAATAAACATGAATCAATATTTCTTGGTTAAAAAACTTAGAAATGCTGATGAAGCTCAGGTTTATTATAGATGTCCTTAACTCACAATGTGCCTTTTTTTTTTACCTTCATCATTTTTTCAGGTCTCAAGTTCATGCGTGTATTCACATTCATTCTTCACAAATCAAAGAGGCAGTGAAAATTAAAATTACTCATGCAGAGCTAATGAAGCATCTAAATTTTTGACCAGTTATTTTAGTCAGGATATCCTGTATATATAGGGTTGTTATATTTGGTATGTATGACCCAATTCAAGCAAATTCCTCATGGATCTAGTGAATATTAAGCACGTGCATGGCACCAGAAAGTTTGGGGATTACTCAGATGCTTAAAGTTAAGCATATGTTTAAATGCTTTGCTGAATCAGGGCTTTAATGAAGAAGCATGGCATAGCAGTGGTATTTGCCATAAAAATTCATCATTGCCATGGATCTCTGCTCATTAAAGAAGCTGCTATAATTTGTGTTTAAAATATGAAAGAAATATGATGCCTGCATGGTGCATTAAATAGCCAAGCTTACACATGCATTTAAATTCTTGCTATCTTTTTAAGGATATTGTTGTGAATTACGTTCTTGTAAATGCAAGAGCATCCTTCATAGTGAAGTGACAGTTTGTTTCCACATCCAGCTGATGCTCTTTACATATTATTAGTATTATTTATTCTCAGTCTGAAGCTAATGATGGATTTCTTTGTCCTCAGTTGTTTTAGTGGTTTCTCCATAATAACCACCATGGACTGTGGTGTTCTGAGGGGCATTGCAAGAGTCTCCCCATAGCAGAGCCAACCTGTTCCCCTTCTCCAGCTGTGAAGGGAGGTGCTGCTGGGCCGGCCCAGGCACAGCAGACACTTTGCTTCTTCCAGTGGGCCAGTCCAGGGGTGCCCCAACCACCCAAGCTCCCACTGGTTTGCTGCTGCCCAGCTGGGACAGGGCTACCACCCTGGCCTCCTTTGGAGAGGCTGGTGTGCGCCACGTCAGTGGGAGCTGCTTAAGCTGCCCCCACCATGAAACCTGCCTGGCTCTGAAAAGTGGTATGGCCTCCGCCAGGGGAAACATCCCCGCTCTGTCCTGGTGATCTTCACCTGGGGATTTAAGACCTGCTTTAGAGCTGGTCTGCCAGCTGAAAGGAGAGATGCTGCAACAAAACCAGGGCACTGCTCTTTTCCAGGCCCTTCACCCTGTGGTGCCCCAGGGAGGCAGCCCTGCAGTGGCAGGTACAGCCTCAGCAATGGCTCCGGCAGCTGTGAGGGAGTAGCTGCTGAAAGGCTGCCTTGGGGATGCTGCTGGCACTGGGGCCTTGCCCTTGGGCCTGGCCCTGCTGCAGCCCTTCTCCCAAGGCCAGGGTATGGCCAGGCTGTTTCCAGCCCTGGTCACAGTCCCTGGACTGACCCAGCTCCAGTCAGTGGGGGTTGCAGGACAGGTCTGGTAGAGGAGGGAGGGAAGGCACCGCACAGTCATGCAGCCCCACAGCCCCCACCACTCTGGACCTTTGCTGTTACCAAATGGAAAATATCCTGACATAAATCTATTGTGAAAGATCCACATCCTGGTAAAACAATATGGCTGCTTTATACTATGACGATAAATTTGATCGAGTTTTTGGCTCGGGGGGGCTGGCAAGGATCGGGGCAATGACTGCAGCCTTGTACCACAGTCTATGATGTGCCTGTGTTGCCTGGCCCTTCAGACTGAGCATCTCTGGCTGGAAATGAGGCCACTAAAGTGACAGGAAGATAACAAGTCTCTAAACTATGTGTTGTCATGCTCTGTTTTTTTCAATTCAGCTATTTATAAATGTAGCAGTCCTCTGTTTCTCCTGCCTCTTTCAGCACCCCAGTGAAGAATGTGTGAAAAGCTCTAATTTCCCTTGAGGAAAAGATTTAGTATCTTGTGATTTCAGTAAAAAGCTACGTTTTCAGTGTGGTCAATAAGTTCCTATAGACAACTTTCCCCCCTTGGAATTCTCTTGTTATTTTGTTAATGCTTGAGGTGAAGATTCCTGCTTAGCAAAGTCGTGGTGGAAAGCTGTCCTGTTTTTTGCGGGTCAGCTTCAGAAGGAGGATGCCAGAGGTTTAATAGTCTTTCCTGGCATTAGGTTTCCCTTTCCTTTCATGAAAACTTAAATACTCTTGCTTTCCTTCTGACTTGGAGCAAGATCAAATTTCAGAATATCCAAATCCTCCATGAAACAGCATTACATCTTTCTCTAGAGGCCCAGTTGTTACTTCTTGAGATGATAAATCCCATCAGTATCATAAAAAGAATTTTTTTGTTGAGAAAAACATTGAAACATCTCCCTAGACCAAATCCATAACTTCCCTTTTTGTAGGCAAAAACACAGTTCAAAATCTACAAGCTAAAAAGTTCCTGTCTCAGTCGTTAAACTGCTTCTGCATTCACACCCCACATCTCTATGAATTCCCTAATGAAAGGAGTCAGACTTCAGAGATGACCGCAAAGGAAGGCAGAGCTCCAAGCCAAGGGTACCCTGAACTGTTATGCCAAACTACTATGTGGTAATTCCAAAGTCATGGGAAGATCTGGCACCATCTAAGTCCAGGGATCACTCTGATCTTAGCGCCATCAATAAACTCCAGTGCAGTTCCACATGCAAAATTGTCATTGCTGCCTTTAGATATGCCATGCTTCTAATATTTTATCTGAAGACTCTATTCTTTCTAAGAAGGCCAACAAAGAAATAAGTTTGACAATATTTTTCTTTCTGATTATATTATTTTTCTCTGTGTGTTGGAGACTATTGTATATATGCCTTTTTTTTTTTTTTAATACAGGATTTGTCCTTTTAATGAAGCAATGTCACTTTACACTACAAGACTTCTTATTTTGCAGATTTTGTTTTCATAATATAAACATAACTGTCAGCACTATATCACAGCACTACTGTACAGAATACTGCTGCTAATCTGACTGACAGCACACAACAAGATGGAAAGAAAGGCAAAAGAAAAGTAGTCCAGCCTGATGAGAAGCTGCACTTGGGTCCTAGAAGAAAATTCAGAGCAGGAACTGCAGCCACAGTGATTAACAAGGAGTTTCCACAAGTTAATATACCGGGCAAAAGGGTTGCTCCTTTGGAGGCTGAGCACTGGAATGTGGAAGTTAAAATGACTTGTGCACCATTGAGCTGGAACATGCTGCTCCTGGGTCATTGATCTGCTCTGCTCTGGCAGGGCACCACTTCAGTATTGTTAATTTTCAATGACATAAAGAGTTGTATTAGTACAGGAAACAGAATTGAAGGGCCAGAAACTAAAGGGAAGACAAAAGAGAGGCCAGTGGTAAACACAGAGGGTTCCAAAGACTGTGATGCAAAACCAGAAGCAAATACAGACCCTGAACAATAAGAAATTCATTACTTCATGGATCAAATGGACCAGGCCAGATCCTTGGCTACCATAGGTTAGAATTGTTTCTTTCATATCAGAGAAACTAGGCTTACATGAACTGGAAGAGTAGGGCATCCATAGTTTACACAGGCAGTGAAGCTGTATACAAAAATGACATTTTTTTCCCCTAGAAGGTGAGTGCACACAGAATTGTACAATGCATTTTTTAATAAATATTTAACATCTAAAGCACACTGACACTGCAATCCCTTTTTATGACCCCTACTATAATAATAAGTATGAAAAGGTGCATAAACCTCAATGAGGTATTCATTTATCAGGAAGAGAGATGCTCATTCTAAAAACTAGGGGTAATAATTTATTGTTTGGATCTTCTGCAATAAACTTGAAATAATGCCCTTAAATTTCAGAATTTTACTGTCAGTGAGACAGTCATTAGTTCTTATGACTGGCTTTCCACACCATAACATTCATTGGCATCTCCAAACAATCTTCCTGTACTTTTCCCCAGGCTTTACATTGCAGCGGGTACACTGCCCTGGGGTTTCAGTGGCATAGGCACACTCACAGCTTCTGTATCTTTTTAACAACCAAGTCACTCTAAGTGTAGATATTTTCCTCTTTTTCTTTGACATAAGTAAAAGTCCTATGATGCCTCCACCTCATCCAGCTTGGGATGGCAGCCATCATTTTGCCAGTGTTACATGTAAACTGGCTGAGTGATGTATGTGGGAAATAAGTTCTACTGAAATGTCCATCACGTCCTTGTAGAATCACAGAATTGTTAAGGATGGGAGAGACATCCAAGATCAAGTCCAACCTTGTACCCAATACCCCAATGAACACTAGACCATGTCCTGAAGCACCACATCCACCTGTTTTTAAGCACCTCCAGGGATGGTGACTCCACCACCTCCTTGGGCAGCCTGTTCCAATGCTTAACTACTCTTTCAGTAAAGAAATTCTTCCTAATATCTAATCTGAACTTCCCCTGGTACAACTTGTGGCCATTCCCTCTTGTCCTGTCATTAGTTATTACGGAGAAGAGGCCAACAATGGCCTCACTACAACCTCTTTTAAGGTAGTTGTAGAGAGGAATAAGGTCCTCTCTCAGCCTCCCCTTCTTCACACTAAACAGTCCAATCTCTGTCAGTGTCTCCTCATAAGCCATGTTCTCCAATCCCCTCACCAGCTCCATTGCCCTTCTCTGTACCCACTCAAGCACCTCAATGTCTTTCTTGTACTGTGGTGCCCAAAACTGGACACCATACTTAAGGTGCAGTCTGAGCACTGCCAATTACAGGGGCACAGTCACTTCCTTCCTCCTGCTGGCCATGCCACTTCTAATACAGGCCAAGATGCTGTTGGCCTTCCTGGCCACCTGGGCACACTGCTGGCTCATGTTCAGCTGGCTGTCAACCAGCACCCCCAGGTCCCTTTCTGCTGAGCACCTTTCCAGCCACTCATCTGCAAGCCTGTAGCGTTGCATGGGGTTGTTGTGACCCAGGTGTAGAACCTGGCCTTTGGCCTCATTAAACCTCGTACAATTGGCCTCAACTGCTTAATTTTGCGCTGTCTGCAAACTTACTGGGGCGCATTCAGCCCCCTCATCCAAATTGATAAAGATTTTAAACAGGATCGGCCCCAGCACTGAGACCTGGGGAACCCACTTGTGACTGGTTGCCAACTTGATTTGACTCCATTTACCACAACTCTCTGGGCTCAGCCATCTAGACAGTTTTTAATCCAGAGAAGAATATACTTGTTTAATCCATGAGACGCTGACTTCTCCAGCAGAATGCTGGGGGGACTGTCAAATGCTTTACTAAATTCCAGGTAGACAACATCCACAGCTTTTCACCCATCTACTAGGCAGGTCACCTGGTCATAGAATGAGATCAGGTTGGTCAAAGAGGACCTGCCCTTCATGAACCCATGATGGCTGGGCCAGATCCCCTGGATGCCCTGCACTTGCTGTTTGAGCACACTCAAGATGAACTGCTCCATAATCTTTCCAAGTACCGAGGTCAGCCTGACAGGCCTGTAGTTCCCTGGATCCTCCATCTAGCCCTTCTGTGTCTGATGTGCACAGAGAAATGGACAGCTAGGAAAAGGAAAGTAATCTTATGTCTTTTTTTTTTTTTTTTTCCCAGTTCTGTATTTGCAAAGTAGAGAAGACCGTCTACTTCCTTCACATAACAAATGGAGAAAATAAGCTGGGGGGTGGGGTGGTGGGCTGGGGGGCTGTCTCTGGACCTCGTCTGGCCACTGAATCAATGGCTGGGCTTAATATAAAGTAGTAATAATGGAGAATCAACATTTATTTAAAATATCAACAGTCTTTAATTAACTAGGGAGGATGAAGAAAAGACAGTCGAATGACAACATGAGAACAACAAACACAGTCAAACAAAGAAGAAAGAATTGTTGCCCACATGAACTCAGTGAATATAATAGTATCTCTGATTACATCAGTTGCTTGAGACCTGAAACAAAACTGGATGTTTAAAAAGCTCTTAACATTTAAATACTAATCTCAGATTTTATTCCCAAAGAAAATGTCTATTTCAAAATTTTATGGACTTTGCAAGAGTTATTTTTTTTCTCTTTTATTCTCATTTCAGTCCATCCTAATTCAAAGGTGGATTCAATGCAAAAAATATTTAAGCATTAATGCATTGCTCTATTTTTTGTTTGTTTAGATAGTTTAGTATCTTACATGGTGGAAGGAACAGTGTAAATAATTAACATCAACTCAACATTAACCTAGCATTGCAGACTGTGTCTCCATTCTAATAAATACAAAGGAAGTATCTGAGTCTTCAAGACCATGTGTAAGATGTCTCAGGTCTTAAATACTTTCCTATTCTAGGCTTGAGGGTGATCTTTTATTTGCTCTACAATGAATGAGGGCTCAGTGGTGCATAATGAAAAATAAAGACATTTTACATCAGGAAATGACAGCTTTTCTTTGTAGATTTATATGTAAAGCATATGCACTTGCTGAAATACAGCCAGTTTTACTGGGGTTTATTTTTACTTTTTATTGCTATAGCAAAAATAGGATGGTATTTCAACACCTGAAAATCACAAAGCATGACCAGTTTGGTTTGTATTCTACTGAGAAGTTATACCAGTAGTGTGTTGGGAATTAAAAATGCTTGAATTTTTTAAAAATACAGGCAAAAAAATCCCTACGGATAATTTTATTCAATTATTCTCTTTGGCTATATCTAGATCAGTAATTTAAGTAGTGCCTGGGCACTGAAACTCAATCACCTATGAAGTTAAATAGTTTGAATGCATTTTGATTTTGTTCTGGACCAATTTACACTGTCCCAAACTATTCTCAGGCACATTCAGAGGGCTACTGTGGGACAGTGTGTGTTATGGACTGCCATATCTCAATGACCATTGTAAAGCAGCCATTCTGCTTTGAAGACTATGAAAGTGTAATAATACAAACAGGCCATTCTGTGCTAGTTAATCTCAGTAGCAGGAAACTAAGGCAGAAGTAATCTTACTAGCCATAGGACTTCTGAAACTTTGAGGCTTTGGTGGACAGTCATTGTAGGCTTTGGTATTCATTCACTGATGATGTATGATCAGTATTTTATACCTAAGCATTTCTCTCCTATTCTTACTTATGTTCTGTTGTACCACCATATATCTGTAAGCCTATGTTTCAGGTCATCAGTTGGAATATAGCAAAGTCTCGTGACTACGTTCTTCAGAAGGTAGAATAAAGAGGAAAATCCTCGCTTATTCTCATAACAACACTTACCTGTTTTTCTAGCTCCTCCTTTTCTTTGTAATGAGCTCAACATTGAAGTTCTTCAAAACCAAATTTGGCACATAAAAAAGTATTCTTAGACTGTGTATTAGGAAAGGAATCTAGTAGCAGCTTTATAAAAGAACCTATTACAGTATTTTCTTCAGAGCAAAATCAATCACTTCAAATCCTTGGTGTTCCCCAAATATATAGAGTGAAAGACAAGATTAATAACAAATTGTGATATAAAAAAAAAGAGAACACACTATTCCCTAGCATTTCCTATGGTTGCCTGGTGCTGCCCTTCTTGTCTTCCATCTGCCACTCCAGAAAGATGCAAGTCTCCTGAGGGTCCTCTCTCCTATCTGTCAGTCCTGCAAGAAAGTCTTGGATATCTTTAGGTATCTCTTAATCCTCACTGTTCAAGCAGAAAGAACCTGGATGGAGTTCTGGTCACAGATAAGGCTTGTAGATATCACAGTGAGAATAATTTTGAAAAACACAGTAGAAACAAGTAGTAAAATTGCTTTACAAAACTGTCAATGTCCAGGTCATTTTGGAATAGTTTTTGAACTCTCAAGCTGAATAGTCCTCACTCGGGTCAGTGGTATCCCTGAATATGTGCTGGTCTGCACAAAGGATAATGTCAAAGTAAGACATTTCCTCTTGCAGCAGATATGTTGCTTGGATACTTGAAAATATTAGATACTTGTTAAGAGACACCTGCTGTCATGTGTGGTTCCAGAGAGCACTGCTTGTGACTATCCTAAAAAGCCATTCATAGGTTTAGGTTGTTTCAAGTACCAACAGAATGATCCAGGTTCTGTAGGCTCTTAGTAAATACTATGAACCAATGCACATCATGTGCTCTAACACCAGCATCTTTTACCTGGGATTTATAGGTTTACATCTGATCTATGAAGTGTTTATCTATGTGGCTACTGCAGAGCTATCTCTATCTAAATCAGAACCCTAATCTTTCCTTTCCTAAATCACGTGAACACTCTACTAGGCCTGTGAGTAAGCAAGAGTTAGTGATTAGATATGTAGGTGTTCAACTGCTCCATCAACATGAGAAAGAAGGGAGACCTATGGGTGCATTAGGTGTATACTACTTTTTTTTCAGTGAGATGGCTAATATCAACAGCAATCAGTGGAGGGGGACAAGAAGCTAACTCCTAAACTGAGATGATTCTCCAGGTCTTCAAAGACATGTGAATTAATCAGCCATCTGACTGCAAAATCTTTGGGGTGCGGACTATTCTACTATGTATTTACCAATGGCACAGAAGAGATTGTCAGTGCTTAACCATCAATGAGTAATTCCTCAAATGCTGCATTCAGAGTAGGTATTACTCACGGTCCTTGACATCTCCATAAGATGCAGCTTTGCATTTCATCAGAGGGTATGAAAAAAATAGTCGCTGGATCTAAAGATAGCAATTTTATCTGTGTGGCTAATGACATGAAACCATTATCAAATCAGATGTGTCCATCCTTATTTTGAGACCCTTTCGACAGAATAAAAAATGGGTTTCATGTTAAGACAGTCCTACTGATTTATACCAGATGAGATTTTAGTCAAGTTATGTGCTAAGATTGCCTGTGGTGGTTCAAATATTAAAGTTCAAAAACATGTCAAGGGCTGGAGATCACAGTTCAAAAGACTGCTCAAAGGACATCATAATAAAAAAAGAAGAAAAAAATCAATCAAACAAACAAAGAAAACAAACAAACAAACAAACAGGTTGAATGGCAACAAGATAATCAAGTACTAATATCTACATAGTTTGAAAGTCATATATCATTACTCAAACAAAAGGCAGTTTACATTCATTTCTCATCTTCCATTTCCTGAAGGCAGGGGTTTTTTTCTCCTATATGCAATTTCAGATAGGAAGAAGCTCAGACAGATACTGTCCAGCAATTTATAACTACAGTTGTATCTTTCTTGGTTTGCTATCAAGGGTTAAGGTCTAGTCAGACAATGTGGGGTTTTTTAATTTTTTTTTTTTTAATTTTCAAACACATAAAAGAGTAGGAGATTCTGATAAGGTCCTATTGTAGCTATCATGTGATATAACTACAGCTAAGGTCATGTCGACCTGCTCTCGTTAGAGTACATCATCTACTTAGGAGAAAAGAAAACAAATTGTGTCACATTTTATTCCATCAATGGCTCTGAATGAAAAGGGTATTTTGAGAAACTGAATTAATAATACATTAAAATAACTAGAAAGAAGGGCTGATAATTAAACATGCTCTGTAATTCAACCACAACCTGAACAATGAATCTACGTTTTGGTAACTGTTCTTTTTAATTATAGAAGTGACAATTCTGAATGACTCAAACCTTCTCTGTCATCTTGCACACAAAGCCAATTAAGATGAGACCAAAGCTAAAATATAGTTAATTTATTTTACACCCACATTATTCAATCACTTCACTTCTCTTTGAATAATGCAGAAGGGGAGCAAAATCCAAATCTGGTATATATGTGATGGATAACTCCTTCATTCTGGGGGCTTTTCTGTAGAAGGGTAGAACCAAGGTTTAAAGCTGGGCAAGGGATGAGAAGTTGAGAAGCTGTACCCAATCCATAGTGCATCTTTTTCACTTCTATTTCTTCAGGTAGAGGGACTCTGAATAAAGCCTTGCTGTAGAACATGCCTAAAATAGGCTGTCATCATTAGATTTAAAGATTAACACTTCAAAGAGATTAACAGAATTCATCAAACTGACTGTCTTGGAGAATCTGCATCATTATTATATCACATGACTTTATTCTGTAAAGGGTGGCATATTCCCTGGGAAACCAGTAGCAAGTGCTTCTTCAATGCTAAGGCACTCTTCACAGAGCTTGGTGGTGGCTGTTTCTTGTGTGCATTGTAGAAATAAACAGCAGGCTTCTGATTAAAGTCTAATCTTCATACAGTAATCAGAAAAAATGTCACTTCTGTCTTGTGAATAATGTGATTTGCCTGAATTGTATTTTTCAGCATAGTTGTACAAATAATCTTGGATTGGTAGGGAAAAACGCACCCACATACTCTTTCATTTTTTCTTTCAAAGGGAAAAGAAACTGTGGCATGTAATATCCCCTCCTATCCATTTTCAAAGTCTGATCTTAATGTAATGGTCAGGGAGAGGTCCTGTGTTCTGAACAAAACAGCACTAAGAAGTTGCATGATATTTGCTTTGGTTTTTTACAGTGAGGCCATCATAAACGATTAAAGAGCAAGAAATATTCCACATTTATTTTGGGTAGATTTAGGTTAATGATAATTAATAACAAAGACTTTTAAACCCAAAAAGCTTGATTATTTCAGGTTTAGTAAAGGAAAGTGACACTGTCAGAAAAAGCTATTCAACAAAGGCCAGGTGAAGTGGATATTTTATTGCTAGGGAGCAGAAGGGCACTCGCACCTTAGCAATATACACAATATGCTTTACTCTGAAGCTGTGCTGAGCCATATCCTTCCAGAAATTCTTCATGACCTACTAATTGATTCCAAACCACAGTTTTGGAACTAGATTGTAGCAATAACCATTTCTTGCTATACACACATTCCTGATGATGCTGATATAAAGAAAAATCAATCAAGCTTTTAAGAAAGGTCAGGAATAATCCATTCCAGTCATGGTTTGAGGATGCGATTCAAGTCCAACAAGGAGGAAAAACACCTCTTTCTATCAGCATCATGGGTTTCTGGCTGAAAGACTCCATACTCCCTACCCTTCACTTGTCATTATGAGGACTGATGCTACTGCATTTGGCAAAGCACCTCATTTACTGGGGTGATATGAAGCTAATTAAGCCACTGAAAGGCATATGAGTATCTCTTTTTGAGGAGAGGCAGGATTCACTGAGGCACATGATGCTTCACAGGGAGTGAAGAACTGCCATGATCACAGAAATATTTTTTTTAAGACTTCCACAGAAATCCAGCCAGGAGTTTTACCAAGGGTGATTTCTTTCAAGACAGACAAGTATCTTTTAATATCCACTGCATTTCATAAAATTATAGAATGGTTTGTGTTGGAAGGGACTTTAAAGATCATATAGTTCCAACCCCCCTGCCATGGACAGGGACACCTTCCACTAGATCAGCCTGCTCAGAGCCCTGTCCAATCTGCTCTTGAACACATCCAGAGAGGGGGAATCCACAACCTCTCTGGGCAACCTAAATTCCAGTGCCTCACCACCCTCATAGTGAAGAATTTTGTTCTTACATCTAATCTAAATACACCCCCTTTCAGTTTGAAACCATTACCCCTTGTCCCATTATTACACTCCCTGATGAAGAGTCTCTCCTCATCTTTCCCGTAGCTCCTCTTTAAGTACTAAAAGGCTGCTACAAGCTCCCCCCAGAGCCTTCTCTTCTCCAAGCTGAACAATCCCTACTCTCTGAGCCTGTCTTCTTAGGAGAGGTGTTCTAGCCCTCTGATCATGTTTCTGGCCCTCCTCTGGACCCACTCAATTAGGTCCATTTTTTCTCATGCTGGGCATCCCAGAGCTGCATACTATGCTACTGGTATGGTCTCACAAGAATGGAGTAGAGGGTGAGAATCACATCCCTTGACCTGCTGGCCATTCTTCTCTTGATGCAGCCCAGGATGTGATTTGCTTTCTGGCCTGCAGATGCACATTGCTGGCTCACACTCAGTTTTTCATGCATTTGAAGGAGTGATCTGATAGAGAACATTAGGACCTGGTTCAGCTTTCTTAGTAAAATTCATTGGGTGGTAATGTAGCTGCCTGTGATGATCCTCAGTGAATCTAAACATTTAAATTCAACAGTAAGATTGAGGTTTGTACATAAAGTATACATCCTGAATTTCTATTCTATTGACTTTCTATATGAATATAGACCATATTTTGTGTAGCTGAGAGCCAGGTGGCACAATCTTATCTCTGCAAGTGGAGCAGAGTGATATGACCTATACAGCCAGGGATGTGCCACATTATCTTACATGTGTGCTTTTTCCAGTTCAGAAACAACACCTGCCAACTACTGAAATCTGAGCGAATGTGATTCAAAGGAAGAACTATTTATGTAGGGTTTGTTTGTTTGTTTGTTTGTTTTCTGGTGGATTTTTGTTACTGTTTGGTTAGGTTTTTTCCACTTCTTAGATATA